>LQRL01029970.1:9763-22652 GCA_001703475.1 Hydroides elegans
TTTTCTTTCCAAATTTTCAACTTTGCGCTTTTTGGCACTGGCATAGAATGAAAACAACATTTTAAGGTTATCTATAAGTAAGAAAACCATATAAATTTATATTTTGGTCTAATAATTTATTATTATAATTTCATCTATTCTCGCATTAACATTTATATAGATAATCTACATAAACATATCCATTTGACGGATTTATTCCAAGTTTACTCTCTTATCGCGAGACCAAAATGTAAATTTCTCATTGTAATTGTTCATATAACTTCATTTTTGGGTGATCAAATATCTATTAAAAAAATATATATTTATTCTGCTTGGCTACTGAGTGACACTTCAATGCTACAGTTTTCGAAAAAAAAAAAAACGAAACTTTTATATTACATTCGCCATATAACCCACACTCAGTAGTCAATTGCAGTTATTTTCGGTGTTAGCAATTTTTCTTTGCATGATTGTTTTTGTGTGGTGTTTGGACTATTTTGTGTGTTGTTAACACTCACAGATTCTGCCGCGGAGAGAATTATTTCGACGCCGTACCCAAAGACCGAGGATTCCCGAAGAAACTCTGTTTCAAATTCGGCATTAAATCCCATGGTTGGAGGATGTGAAATTAACGTGTGAATCTCACAGAGTGCGCTTCTTTTATGCTTTAAAACAACGGTAATTTTTGCAGCTTTAAATCCAACCCCTTAACGAATGATGATAATGAATTTTAATGGGCAAATAATAGCTTGTCGAAATGATTATGAACATTGAACATTGGCATAGATCAATCCATATATAATTGTAAATTGTAAATATTATATTTGGCTTTTTACAGTGGTCCCGTTTTGATATTAGAGTGATTAGTAATATATTTTAATAATATGATGAGTTCAACATATAAAACTAAATTTATATTCTATCTCTGACCATATCCTAGTTTTTGAACCAATCATTGTTCAGAGCTTTAACTTCCTATAGCTTCTAAGTCTTACATTTCAATGTAAAATATGCACTGAAATAATTGACACGAAATGCACAATCTATAGACTCTATAGTTTATTCTGGAGCACTTTTGATGTCCCCTTTGATCTTCAAAACAAAGCACCTCTCATAATAGAGAAAACGCTTTTCCATGGATTTGGGTACTTTATAAATTGTATGATGATTTGAAAGTTACTGCTTTTGTCTATTCGTCAGCCAACGAATAACATGTGCATCTAGTCTGTGATTAATAAGTCACTCTTTTTTCTTCGTGTTGTACTGCTAATTGCAATATCGCGAATAAGACTTTCAATCGTTCCATGTTAACATATTTAGGCTCATACAGTGTGCGCCTGTCGGCTAAATTTAAGTGTTTAAAATCAGAAAACACATCCATGCCTTTCAAATAATATATCCAAATCTTGGACAATTGATATGGTAATAAGAATATAATTTATGAATAAAAAAATATTCAGTGTTAATGTATAATGTGCTAATCAAGGTGTTCATAACGTAAAGCTATTATTATGCCCATTAAGATGTAAAAAAAGCCATTTACTGTTGTGTTGTGTTGTAACATTTTTCTTAACATATGGTTTAGGTGTGTTATTTGTTCTAACAATAATGATTATCTGTACAAGTTTGTGATCAAATTAACATAAACCTGTCATAATTATAAGACGCTAATGGCACATAATGGTGCGTTCAGTGGGAATTTTCGTCTGCGTCTGCGGAATTTCAATTAGTATAAGACATAGAAGACCCAGCGGTATTATTTCCGCAGGATTTACTATGTTTTAAACCAAGTTAAATTCCACAGACGCTAAGTCCCGCTGAACGCACCATAACATGATTGTTATTTTAATCATTGATCCTTTAACCAAGGTTAATTTCTGGATAATTTAACCACCTTTTCTTTTTTTGTGTGATATAAATTTTCACCTTAATTAATTCACAAATATGGCACTTATGATTTTAAACTGATTCGCTTCTGTTAATGTACTGTTGATTTTACACACTATCTATAAAATAATCACAAATAGAATTTCAATACTAACATAACGTAACTTGACACGTAAGCTTTTATAACATTAACAATAAATCCTTTCATTTTGTGTTATTTCAATAATTTCTTATAAGATATCATACTATTAATTATTATTGTTTTGCTTTACTTGCAGGCATTACTACAAATCCGAGATTTTAGACGTTGTCCTCGGGCGTCGATTGGTTTACCGTTTTGGCAAGAACGCCACAGGTTGGCAGAAAAATGCAGTGATTCCAGCGCCACGATAGCCCCGCCCACTTCCAAAACACTAAGCCCCTCCTCCCTTTAGATATATGGATTCATCTCAACATTTTATGGACTTACAATACAGTGTCCTCCCCTTTTAAATATGGATTCATCGGAATATTTTATGGACTTATAATAAAGAGGCAGTGTCCTCTGTCTTCCAGAACAACTATGGACTTCCATTTACTATGCCGTACCTAGCGCCTCTGAAACTCTCGTATATGCATGCATAGTTTACTACCTGGAGTTGGAGGTCGTGTGTAACATGGTACCCCTTACAGACGTACCATAAAGATACATTTTCTTCGTCCACCTTCTGAATCCAAGATAGTTTCCATATATCAATCTTATAATGAAGAGACAGCTTGCTCCGCCTTCTTGTATACGCATGTACTCTTTGTATATATTGACGAAACAGTATTTTCTCGATTGTGTCTCTTTGCGTCGCGGATTACATTAAAATGGTGTGTATGCTGTATAGGAGCAGGAACTGAATATCGACTAAGTCAAAGCTGTAATATGATGGTGTGTAAAAATGATGTATTGATATACATGTATATTTGTTATGTTTGTTGATACGGTTGTATTTTGTAATGAAATATTTGAATGAAATTAGTAACAGTGTAGTAAAATGTGCATAATAAGGATTTATCAAAACGATTAGATGACTAATATGATGACTTAAAGGTTAGAAGAAGCACAATATGATATATTTCCTTTGATTGGTTCAGCAATAAAATGAGGATATCTGGTGTTTTGTGCATCCGTAATATATAAGACTGATCTGGATGTATACACCCTATACAATTCTTGAGCTCTTCTCGTTCTAATTAACTTAATTTCAAAAATAAAAGTTAAGTCATGAGAATTATTTAATGACTTGATTAAAGGACATAGCTATACTATTTACAATGTTTAATTACTTGCTAAGAATTGTAAGTATGTTAGGTCTAATAAACTATCACTATACTAGTCTCAAGGTAAGATGTGTATATTGTGGCATGTTTTAAACGAAACCTGACAGGATAAATATTTAACGATAAAATGAAAATTGTATATAAAATAAAATTTAAAAGATATAAATAGATATATTAAATATCCTCGTTAAATGTTAAATATGAAGTGTTAATGTAGCAAATCAAATGTTATCTCTAAATAGAAGACTTTCTCTATAGAAATCTAGGGGATTATATATGTTTAAGTTGCTGAAAAGGCATACATATTGCTTGAATAGGTAGAAAATCCTTCTGTTGTACAGAAGTGATTTTACATTTTATCGCAGTATTTAGCTAGATTACATTTTTTTGCGTATTCAAATTAAACGTTTGTGTTTTTGTTCATGTACAGTATACTCTTTTAAGTTTTGCGATCTTCCATAATTAACCATATTAAATACATATGAATATATTTGATATGTTGCTTTGAAATCGTTTCATAAGAACGGCACAATATATATTGCTATTGAACAAATAAAACCGCTACAATTTGCATAAAAAAACATGTCTTCCATTTTATGTTAGATGAGAAAATAATACGGCAGAATTGGTATATAGCATTACATGTACTATATGGCTGAACGTTTTTAGCAAGAAAAATGAAATCGGTTTTAATCGATTTAACTTCTGCAATTTAAAACTTATTCACATTCTTTTCCCGATGTGATTCAGTGTTGTTTACCTTAAGCATTCAAAAGCAGTATGTTAAAATGCGCTAAAAACTATACGAATTCCAAATTAGGATTGAAAAAGGGTAAAGCGTATCTTTGGCATGTCCCCAAAACCCATTCCAAAATTAGCATCAATATTCATTGAATACAATGAAAAAAAAACGCCGTCTAAAAAAGCTATCTAATGTGTGTTTATGTTTTCATTTGCTGTATTTGTGTTGATTCAGATCATGAAAAAGATAGGTTTCGATAATCCCTGGTTTGTGTTCATGAATAAATTTTGTAACAAGATCGAACTTGATCTAAAGGTCTGTTTAGTATGAAAGTTTCGCCCTTATTTTTCTCGCACTAAAATATTTACAAATTGAAAATACTATATAAGAATGATTGTTTTATATTGTTTGTTTGCTACTATATGAAAGGCTTTAAACTTGTTTATCATATGTAAAAATGTGGTTGCATATTGACTTATGGTTGCTAAGATATTGCATATTTTGTGAAAATCGCGGCGATTTTTACTTAAGATTCAATAACCAAGCAACCATTAATTATAATTCAACCACACTTTCACACATTACAAACAATATAACAATGTTATATATTATAGCAAACAAACTATATAAAACAATCATCCACACATCGTATTTTCAATTTGTAAATATTTTAGCGCGAAAAATTAAGGGCGAAACTTTCATACTAAACATACCTTATTGAAAATGCCTTATAAAACGGCATTCCGAAACTGGTACATTTTCCCACTTTTTGTGACGCGTTTATCTCCTATACATGTATTCTCTATTTGAGAATCATAGTTGCACCCAAGCTTATGCACAAGGACATGGGAATTTAAACATGATTTTTTTTTGTGTGAAAGGCCTGAAAATGCGTCAAATGTGGCCAGATCTTAGCGTTCTTTTATATTAGTCAGTATGAACACCCACGTGTCGATTTAAAGCAACCTATTATATACGGCATTTATGGGGATTTTAAGCCATGCAAAAAAAAAAAATGATAATAAAAACCACAAAAATACAGCATTTTTCGACCCAGTTACAATACCCTGTATACCATATAATCTCTGTGAATCTAATAACAGTCATGTTTACCTTAATAACTGGTCAAGTAAATCAAACTTCGGTAATTTTTTTGGTATTTTTTTATGAGCCCGGATGTAATTTTCAACGCCTTGAGCACTGATCAATTTGGGAATTTCAAAATAGAACTGAATTTTACGTGACTTTTGACAATAAGTCGTTTACCTTTGTTTTTAAACATGTTGTTGTGTCTTTTATTACGCCTGAAGTGCTAATTGAGCAGTCACTTAAAACATGATTAGAAGAAGGTATGTCTTTTGTGAAATAAGTTATGTGTATAAACGTGTTTATTAATTTTGAGGATTAATTATTGCTTAGGGCCTGGTCACATGTCATGTTGATGTTTCTGGAAAACCCGATCGCGCGTCTACTGGCATAAATATTCATGTGAGATTGCAAGTTTTAGTGGTAACTTTATGAACATACTTCTTTATATACCCTGGATTAATTTGTCTGTAGGTTCGACTTAGTTTAGCTTCTTAAGTCTACCCTTTTTGTGGGAATCATTGCAATATGCAATAAATCATGTACGTCATGCGTCTTCTATATGCAGTCAAAAATCTACACTCATATATTTGTCTATTGTATTGACCTATTTATGTGTCATAAATTGCAACAAGAAGTAATATCCCCAGTCTATGTGCCAGCTAACATGTATTTAAGTTTCTTAGTTATTGCCATAACGGAGATAATGATTATTAGTTTTAGGCTTTTGAAATAAAACAAATATTCACGCGACGGTTATAGATATATATAGTTTTGCATATGTAAAGTGAAATTAATATAGCGGGTTCTATATACTATACACTGTATCTGCAAATATATGTAACCTGCTATGTACATTTCCGTTAGAGTCTACTCGATATACAAATCGACATTTTGGACGGGTTATCGTTGTTTGAACTCAATTGTTCGGGGCCATACTTGAATCTTTATAAGCTTCATTATTATCAACTCTTGATATGTAGGTCTTTATGTTAATTCCCCGCACTCGATTTCTTCACGAGTGAAACAGTGTTCACATTTTTAGTATTCGTGTATATTTATACTACTGCTGTTAATTCGCAGTTGGTGATCCGTCAAAAATCAGCTTGGTACATATTTTATTTTTGAAAATTTAACTTAGGTATAATTGCAATATGAATAATGACCTGTTCAAGCGGGAAGCAACAAGGCCCGGCAATATACGTACATGTATATGATCTTTATATGCTCCTGTCGCTTCCCGTGTGAACAGGTCCTATGAATACGCTAGATAATCAAATTAAATTTATTTGTTAATTCTGTCGGGGTATCAGGTGGTTGTTACTATAGCGCAGTCGTGATCTTGTTATCTCATATATAGTCTATTTTTGTATCTTGTATAGCATGTAGAAACTCTTAGAATCTTGTTGAATATATTGCATATAGTTTTATATCGACGCACTGTATCAAATACTATGCAAAAATGTCTCAAATTAATAAAAACAAAAAGTCATATAAATATCATGCATTTTATTCGTTGTTCATTTTTACATATTCCACTATGCCTATTTTAACCTAACTCAAATGAAACAGCCCGTAACGGTAAATACCCTAGAACTATACATTCATATACGAATTCATATACAGTTGTAAACAGTTTATAGTAGGACTGGTTATATAGTTAAGTTTTGAGATAGAGATAATGTCATCAACATTATAGAGCATATCAAAAGGTGTTTTTTTTTAGATTTGCAAAAATACCTTATATTACGTTTATCCAGATTATCAATAAGGCTTATCTCTTAAATGCAGCTTGCAAAACAAACACAAATAAATTAGTTTTTAAAGTAAAAAAAACGGATGAAACACAAATTGCTCTCTCTAAAAATATTAGAAAATAGAAATATTAATGTCGTTATGATGATTAATTGTTAGAAACGGTCAGATATAAACTCGAATTTAGAAAAGTTTGATCATTTTGGTGAATCATAAACGAATCCCAGCAATTTAGAATGTGTTCTTGTGTCACTTGTCTTTATTCTTATCTTGATGAAAAATCATCGTCCCTATGTTAAAAGTTTATATCAAGAAAACCACGCAATATAAACAATATAAGCTAATTAAGTAGCATCGTGAAATGCAAATGATATATAGGGTCACGTTTTTGCAAAAACAAAATCGTTGATTATCACAAACTATTAAATATGTATGCATTTCAATTGTACTTTTGAAATATATAAGGAGTTCCTACTCATAACATGTAATACTTCACACTTTTCAAGCGTCCACTGCCCTAAATATTTTAGATTTATTTGCATAATTATCTACAAATATTTTTATATTAATACCACACGGATCGTTTATTGCTACAATAAAATGCTAAATCAAACTTAACAATCAAATTTGATCGCGTTCCTAGTTTTATTTGAATATTTAACGATCGTCATACTATTTGTGTTAATATTTATTATAATACAGTAACTGGCACAGGTTAACATTTTTCTAAGCTGGAGAACACAACCAAAGGTCCATGTTGGTATGAACAAATGAATCCAGATTTAAAATCGTGTGACTAATAGTGAATCTACATGTTGGTGCTTTTGAGAAGGATGTTCATGTATTTGAAATGCTGTTTTGTGATAAATGGTCTCAACTTTCTTCATCAACGTAACAAATTTATTAGACCAGCTCCCCCTTTTTTCTTGACACATTAAATTAATTTCGCCTAAAACATAAAATAAATTTGAAATAATCATGCTTTCAAAATCACGGTCTTGATGGTTTTCTTTAGTCACGCTTCTTTTCCAGTTTATCTCAATTTTGTTGATTTGAAGTACTAAAAGTTGAATAATAAGAAAATGAAAACAAACTGAAATACGCGTGTCCTTTACAGGAACCAATGAGAAGGCAGTTACTATAAATAGATTCAAACCCTACAAAAGACCTTATTTATATGACTTTGATTTATTTGTGAATAGACATCTAGGTTAATCATAGCCCAAACTGATTTGGGGCCAAATAATTTACTTTTTTCCCACAGCGATGCGCCAGTTGATATTAAGTCATGAACCATCTCATATTACCCAAGCAGATATTTTCCGGGAATTTTCAAAATGTCCATTGATTTTGTACAAATCGGAATTTCACTGTATTACACAATTTATTGAAAATGGCTAAACCCGCGTTCACCCGAAAACAGAGTGTTAAGCGCAAAAAAGCACAAAAATGATTACCTTTTTCATATTTATACAAATGTGTTTTGAGATTCTAGCACATAATTTATGCTTTGCGCTATTTTCGAGGTTGGTGAACGCGCCTTAACAAGATAGTTCGGGTTGACCGGAAGCTTATTCGAATTTATTATTTTTCGATCTTTTTGTTGTGCTCAGCAAAATGTTTTGCATATTGATATCATCGTTTTTTTGTTATTATGTCTCTTTGTTACCATTCCCTGAATTATTGTTTTTCTTTGCAATAATAATGTATGTAGAAACCCATGCATATATATCATCATGGATTCATCTTTGTGATCAAATCGGGTATCATTTAGTTTAATTACTTTTAAAGTTAAGCAAAGCGTTTCGTTTTGAAGCTATATTCGTTGAATTAATAACGACTTTTTAGGTGCTATTTTACACAAAAAGTCAATTTAAGGACTGCAGCGGCACGCGGTCCTAACTTCTCGATTTCTCTAACGTTTAGCGTTTAACGTTTAAGGGTTTAGCGTTTAGCGTTTGTGCGTCTAGCGTTTGTGCGTTTAACGTTTAGCGTTTGATGAAAGGGGTTGAGTGAAGCTTTATTTAACCATTTATATGTAACCCATTTGATATGCAATTCGGTTGCTTTCTTTATGCAAATTATTTAATATGGTTTATATACCAAATATGTATCTATGACTTTGCATTAGGCATTCTAGAGGTTATGATTACCACTCATAATAATGTATTTTATGTATCCCTCACTATAGTTTAGCGTTTAACGTTTAGCGTTTAGCGTGTAACGTTTAGCGTTTGTGCGTTTAGCGTTTAGCGTTTTAGGGTTTAGCGTTTAGCGTTTGTGCGTTTAACGGTTAGTGTTTAGCGTTTGCCATGAGAAGTTAGCAATGCGCGCGACTGTAAATACATAGCGTCGAAGCTTTAACATAACGCATTTAGCTTAGCTTTAGGATATAGAATTCTACGTTTGGCTTGCCAATAACCTTGCATCGCGTTGAAAAGGCAAGGCAATTATCATCATACATGTATGTAAAGGCACTGGGAGTTTCAGTTTCGATGTTTGCAATAGGACTCAATGCAAAAAGGGAGAATTTCTATTTCCGCAACACTTGATTTTGAATCAATTATACGTGTAGTACAATAAAATGGTTATGTGTGTTCTGATAGTTGGATCTTGATAACTTTGCTGCAGGATATACAGCGATAGACAAATATCATATAATAATTTAATGGAATTTGGACCATGTCAGATAAAAATAACTTGGAGAGGTGCAACTTTATTTTGACATACACCCTTTCCGATCAATATTGATATAACCCCACTCGTAATGTTTATATTACATCTGACCGCATTTGTGCTTCCCAAATACATACATTTTTGTAATTACTTGAGGTCTTTGACTTTCGTAAATGTTTGTGAGAAAATAGTTGTGAGAAAATAGTTGTTTAAGTTGTACCTCATTATATATTTATAAATCTATATTTATTTGCTTATATATAAGTATTTCCATTGTATTTTTTGCAATGTGTATATTAAGCAGGCACCTAAGGGAACTATTAACATATATATTTATGTTACATCAACCAATAATTCAGCTAATATTTTTTTGTGAAATCAACATACTAGATAGAATGGAATAAGGTAACGACTGAAATTGACCTTCGAAAACAATCTTTAACTAATTGATCTCTAACGATCGCTTTAAATAAGTTTTGTGCAAGCTCCATGACGCACCATTCGGCCTTAATTTTCGAGATTCTGAAATAGAGTTAGGGCAAACATGGATGCAGCGACAGCTGTAATGCATGCATGATTTTAATAACAATGCCGGTGTTACGTGCAAAAAAGCCCGTCGTGCTCAAAAGCCCGTGGGGCTTTCTAGCACGCAACCGTTCACGTGCAAAAAAGCCTGCTTTGTGCAAAAAAGCCTGAGTCGTCTTATCTTAATATCTTATGCAAATATTTGAGTTTTATCATGTGGTGATAAAGGGTTGTTGATTAATGAAAATGAAAATAACTGGAAATGAAAATAAAAATATCTATCACACTTGTATTGAAATATATCAAAATCATTAACAGCTAGATTTTTTAACGAAATACTCCAAGAATAATAAAAAACCAATGCTCATAATGACAACATATTTGAAGATTTAATTAGTAATTTCATATTTAAGCTCTAATTTTAAATGTATATTTAAATATCTATTCATTGAATATTGTATCAGGCATTTTTAAGAATTTAAAAGAGAAAAGAGACAGGTACAATAATAATATTATGAATGAAAAATATTTTCTGCCTTGTATCTTATTTAATTGAAAGTCATTAATAATTTGTTATCTTCACCGTTGATAGGCTATCACACATAAATACTTACATAAACAGATAAGACGACTGGTTTTTTTTTTGCACGAGGTGAACTTAATGATTTTTTCGCCGTGCAAGAAAGCCTGAGTCGTCTCGTGATTACTGATAAGAAAAAAGCCTGCCCTCGGGAATGTGAAAATTTGCTCACGTTCATAAAGAGCATATTGAGTAACGGGGGCTTTTGAGCACGGCGGGCTTATTTGCACGTAACACCGGCTGAAACCTGGCTCGGCTAAACCTAATTAACTGAACTAGCTAGTTCCGTTTTAAATGATGATCATTGCTCGTATACGCCATATTCACGACTTCATTTTATTCCGACAATGTTTGTCATTACATTTACTTATTCATGTCACTTCGTAGGTGTCCTGACTCTTGTGGGATGACTGCCTGGCTTGTTGTGCTCTCCATTGTTCAGCCTCAGCTTTCATGGTACTCACGCTGTTGCTGAAACCTGCAACAATTATCAAAATTAACTAATATTACATAGAACTCATGCGGGTAGGGATGGATATTTAAATTATATAATAGACGATATAGACTGAGAAGGTGGAATGTGAAAAGAACGTTAACTGCTGGACCCATGTAGACGCTTTTTGTTAGTTGTTTGTGTTAGCATACAAACAAGACCATTATAACGTCGCGATAACGTTTGATATCAACATGACTGATGTTCATTTAGAATTGAGAAGTAAGAGGACGACCGGAAAACGTTCATATAGAGAACGTATTGTCCGAAAGCGACGTGTTACTTGCCAAGTGGGAATTTGTGCATGAGTCACGTTAGTGATTCGAATGACAATTCATGGGAAGTTATATATTGTAATCAGTCAAACAATGACAAATCGGATCCATATAATCAATTATTTGCAGTTAGTGTGTGCAAATAGCTAACTATTAAATTTCAATAACTATTTAACCACATGATTAAAAAAGTGACAGAACGTTAAAACGATATCCAGATCAAAAAAGAAGTAGACTAAATTGTAAGAACGAATTTGTTTATGATATTCACATTCTAGTAAATACTCTTTATAAATACGGAAACTAGATGTTAAATAACGAATCAGCTACAAAACCGATATAACTACTTGAGCATTATGTCAAATTTTATAACTATATCGTTTTCAAGTTTAAAAAATATGCGAATCATGTAATTTGGTGGAACAAATGTTATTGAAACGTGGACATGACACTCTCCGTTACTTGTGTAAATATATATGTTTGTTCAATCGTGCGAATTCAATGCAAAATAGCTTATTTATGGTAACTAAAATACCATTTGAATGTAATCAAATAGAAAAATGATATATTGAAATGAGCCTATTTCCAATCAATTTCGACTGATATGTCCAGAAACAGTGTTTTGAACCACATATTTTTAAGTATATAAACTAGCGGCTCTGAGCAAAATAAAAAGTTTTAGGCTTTTTATATTTTTTTGCACGAGGTAGTGCAACATATACGATATTCACTGTTTTTATATGTTATCGTCAAATAACCAGCATCTAAGTACAAAGTATGTTTAGCGTAAACCAGAAAAAAGTGTACGAATTATATTCTTATAGCGGTTTATCATGGTGAATGTTTGTGTAGACTGATATGCAATACTAAGGGCCCACTGTAATACATGTTGTTTCGCAATAAACAATTACATTTTTTTTCAATTGAAATTAGTGAAGAAAAAAACCCTGTTGCCTGGCTTTATGTCCTGATGCCTAAAAAGACGTCCTTTTGACCTTGCGATGTCGTAATGGAGACGTCACAACATATTCTTAAGGACGTTATGTTATGAATTGATATATATAAAAATAATCAGACAAAATACAATTAAAGGTTATGGATATTAGTAAGGCTTCATAAAATGCGAACTGCACTTAAATTATATCATCATTTGCTAATGAGAACATATATATTGTAACTTCGCCAAAGGAAAAACCAAAGCCCATCTTAAAAACCAGTTAGCATATTTTTCTCGAATTTGCGTGGTAATTAAACGTCAACTACAGCAATAAAACACAAGTGGCTAGATACTTATATATAGACACACGTTTCTTCAAGAACATTGAAATATAACCTTTATTCTAACTTGAATATACAAAACTATAAGGAAATAATAATTTCTGAGTTTTGGTGCTATTTTCAGACGGGAACGTTAAGTCTAAATCTAGATGTAAGCGCTTACAATTGGATTATGACACCCCGAAAGGATGCTATCAAAAGATACAAGGCATGATTGCATATGAATGAAAATAATCAAAATAAACTATTACTGCGTGATATTCTTTTTCTTGAAAATAAATCTACTCAGATGAGCAAATAAGTGA
>LQRL01029993.1:5981-39298 GCA_001703475.1 Hydroides elegans
TCTCTCTCTCTCTCTCTCTCTCTCTTTCTCTTTCCTAAAATAAGAGCATCCCGCTAGCTCTTTCTGTAATATATATGTCCGAGCGAAATCAATTTGGTTTACGTGTTATCTTCTCTACTTTTTATAACATGATATATACAGAATAATATATATTTTACTTTACACTTTGCTTTATTTTTGTCCATATATTAATTTAACACATTGTTAGGATCGTTTTCCTTGGTAACATTGTGTTTTTAAACTAATCCTGAACATGATAATACTATTACATTACATTTTAAGTTGGTACATGTTAGACTATTGAATACATGAAGCGAGACTGACAACAGTTAATTTTTCGTTACGATAATTGATAAATTTAATCGTCATCAATCGCCTTAGTGTGTTTTAAGCATCTCGCTTACCCATCTGCTTCTAAAATCAATAGTAACATATAAAAGTGATTCGAATGAATAAGAGAAAAATCGTATAATGCTGTAAACATGATTCAATGTTTTTTTATCAAGGTTAGACTAAACTACTAGCTACATTGTCATCAGTTTGTAATTTTATATTCGAAGCCTAATGATAACAACCAGGTGCGGAACATAAGGAAAAACGCGTTTCGGCGTTCACTTTTACATGAGTTCCCAACGAAATACTTAGAAATACTTAAATAAATAGTTTAAGTTGACTAGTTTTGAAGTGACACGGATTGAAACTATGAAATACTATTCTTTATGATAAAGTAGTTATACTTTGTTTGCTCTCAAGGTAAACTCAAAATCCGTTGCAAAAAATGTGGCCATCAACAATAGATACAATAGATTTAATCTTCCTATCAATATCAAAGTAAACCAAAATTAGTATATTCCTAAGCTTTATACATAATGTGCATAAAAATGTTTATTAATTTGCATACTATGATTGCATACTATAAACATCATGTTTTGAAGTAAACAACATTTTCATATTATTTTATATTCTGTTAGATTGCAAGCAAGAAGATTTTCAAGAAGAATGAACTTTCCACAGAATTAATGATTTTGTAATCCTGCTCTTATCTATTTTAACAACAAATATATGTTTCCCAATATTGCAGAAATCAGATCCCGTATACCTAGTCTACGTTTCAACGTTGTTTTCTATAATAATCAAATCTTTAAAACAATTAACACGTTTTCTAGATTTATGATGACAATTACTGTTGCTGCTCTTATAATGTACTCCATGTTCGAATCATGTTGTTTGTTTAACGTTAATTGAATAATTGTCAAATACAATTATACAATTTTCTTGAATCAAACTAGAATCAAAGTAGATCAACCAGTGTGTTAAGAAGTTGATGTGATTACAAAGCGAAACCGAAATAGACACTGATTTGCACTTATAAGGATTTAGCTTTGAAGCATCTTGACCATCATGTGAATATCTACTTAGCAATAAACCCCAGGCTATACAAACTAGTCAAAAAAGCATCCAATACACATCCAAATCACAATTATGTTCATTAAAGTGTTTTAGCTAGAGGTTTATCTGATAAATATCAAACTACATTAGCTTCAAAATATAAAAGAAAAAGAACAATTACACTAATTTCGCCGTTGTATAGATTGTATAGATTTATGCCTATGGACATGCATGGAACATTTGACCATCAGTTCCGAGATATAAAAAAACATGCACAGCATTCAGGCTTTTATCTCTATCACATCATTGCTGCTAAGCATACGATAAAAGGAGAAAAAAATAACCTTTTGTTTGGACCGAACGTTATTTCCCTTCTGCCGTAACTCAGATACATGTATACTTATTCTGTTGCATTTCATGTTTTTGAATAGTTTTTCTGAATTCGTGAAATGGTATTTGTAGGTTTTCTTATTACATATTTAAAAGGATATATATTTGGTTTTGATAACTTATATTGAGTCAATGATACATCCATTATATATGAAGACTTTCAATATATTAATGGAATATTTGACGCTATTGTTTTGCAGCTCTTCTACCAATGATCAAACAACAAAATCCTTGTGAATCCGCACAAATCTGAGTTATGTTGGTTTCTTTATTTTTGTTCAGAGCAATAAGGACCAGTTATTACAAGTCAAATCACTCATCAAGGCAACAAGTGGTTCTTTTAGTCATTGGCTATTATATCACTCGTCGATAGAGATCATCGTGTTTTATACCAAGTTTTCATTTTTATCTGCTATCTTTTTCGTTTACGAAAACGGAGCAGGTTATATTTTTGGTCCGGTTTTTATAAAATAATTTGTGAGGCGCATAACTTTGTTTTAGAACCTATAAACAAACACAAAAAGTATACCATAATATAACAAATAACACGAAGTTATTTATTGGCGGGTCAAAATTACAAAATGTTAATAAAGTTTTCAATAAACGTTGAAAAACTTAAATCTGGAATTTCACGGAACCTCATGTTTTGTACGTCCCTATGACGCTTGGGTGCCGATTTCCTATTGGCTAAAGCGTCACGTGTCAATCATACAACAAGCAATAGAGTTGGGAGGCGGGACATTGTCACATTATGTGACGTACGTATTTATTGCGTCAAAAGGCAAATGCAGCATTTGGAAAGCCTTTCTAATGTTTTGTTGATTAGAATAATTGCAAGCATAAAATGGTATCGTTTCAGTAAAGATTCAGTAAAGAAAGAGATATTGGATAGACTATCCATGGCAAAAATTAATGAGACGGTTATATCTTGCATATCATTCGATTTCATTTCAAAGAAAAGATAGCAGATTCATATGCTCTTTTGAGCATAATATCACTCTTGTCTTATTATATCATTTTTTAAATTTTCATAATAGTTTTTTCATTGTGATTTGATAGGAGGTGTGTTTATTCTGACGCATGCATGTAACGTTTTGTCTTGTGGCGCCAAAACAATGGAAAGCTTGTGATGATTTTATCAGACCAGTGAAATCTTATTTCATTGCTGTTATGTTTTATATTGAAAACAATTGAAAGAGAAAATAAAATATATTTTAATATAAATCAAGACCTCGGCGCTCCACAAAACATAGGGTCAATTTTAATAGAAAGGGGCGTGGTTACCTTTGCCTTTATTTCGATCCAAACCAGGGCCCAAATGTAAAGCAGTACTGTCACCAACCCAACCGATGTCCCAATTTAAACCCTTGATTTATTCAGAGTCACGAAGTCAATTGATCGGGTAATGACAATCGGGTTAAGGCCAATGCATTAATAGACTCACAACTACATCATGTTGAGCAACGCAATCTACATTCGCTTTAGCAAACGTCTACCCATATAACACTAAAACTGCGAGTTTTATACTGAAAAGGCTGAATCATAACATTGTAGCAACGTTTTTTTTATTATATAATGTACGGTACAGCGTCGGACGATGTGTAACTATGGTAAAATGACTTTTAGTTTTCTATTTTGTTTACGAGATAAAAATAGAAATGCAATTTGGTAAGGTTATTAATTTGTTCGTTGGCGTACAAGTGAACTGTTTATGGATGTCATAGATGTGAAGTTTGAAATGTTAATCCCTTATTGTAAAGTCGGTCAATTTAAAACAAAACTGTTAAGCAACAGTTTGTTAATGTACCATTACATCTTGCATATTGGGTAGCAACACAACTTAATCTGCATTTGGTTAATCACAGAAGCGCTTGTAATTTTCCCCGTCACTGCTCTTGGCAATTACTCTGCTTGGCCATAGGGTTTGTAACGTGTAACTACTTTTAGAGAAGAGGGTTGATCATGGTCATTTGAATTAAGAACGGATGTTATCTAATGCAGTGTATAGCTACATAAAAAGCCAACTCGCTACTCATATCATTCATATTATCATATACAAATATAGTTTAGGTTTCGCTAATGTAGCTTTTGGCCAGGTTTAAATGCGTTTAGTTTTATTGAGTTAATAATTAAGCAGCAATAATATTGTTAAATCGGAATTACAACCTGATGGGGTTGACTTTTAGTTTGATTGTTTGTTCGATTGATGAACGATTGATGAAGAAAAAATGGTTACCATTTGGGAAAATTGTCTTCTAGATGCTCGCATAAAACCAAATCTCTATAATATTGGTGAAGGCCGATGTCGTATAGGAGAACAAAATGTGATGCCAGTTAAAACCTGTTTGCTATTAAGCTTCGGTCCTGTCCATATTTATAGATCAATCAATACGTTTCCATACTTTCAATAAGCTTTTTGGTGCGCAATTTTCTTTCAGGACACGTATTATTTACATTAGAAATTAATTTTTGAATATGAAATGACATAGGTAGAAACTTATTCCAAAAGTAATTTTCTTGTGACTGTACCTTATTACTTCATTTCCTTCCAATGTAAGTAATATTGCTCTAAAATGTGGCTTTAACTATAATGAAAAGGTCTCGTCGGCGCTCTTAGTTGTTTATGATTTTGAATGATTGTTGCAATTAGAAAATTGAATTGGGAAAAAAGTTTTCAGTGAAATAGTTTCATATTGTGTGGTAGTCTAAATACTATCAACGTGATTAAGAAAAATATAACATACTAACTCAAAATCAAAATTGAAATGTTAGATGCTATTGAGCTACAGAAACAATGGAACCATTCAATCAATTGACATACACTTATATAACTTGTTTTTACACACGCTTGAAATTAAATTATGTATGATCCAATAATGACGTAACATGATTTTAAAACTAAAAGTACTTTCGTCACAGATTGGTGGTCAATAAACCATCCTGGAGTAATTCAAAACATACACCAAACTACTAGCACTGGTAAATGATAAGTGAGTCCAATAGGTTCAATAATTTGAACTGCCAGTTATAAGTAATCAGAACCGTGCATGTACTTTGCACTCACGGTATTATTTCGATGTCGCTTCCTACGTGGTAAAGTTTACTTTAAGCGTTGAACGACGTTTATATCTGGTCATGAACGAATGTTTTCTTAACGTTACCCTTACGTAGCCACGTCAAATAAATACCATTAGATATCATAGAATCATTTCGTAAGTTGTCAAATAATAATAAAACGTCTCCTGCGTCATTGATGCTAGGTAGATATTGTATATGAACAAATGACAATGTTCTTCGGACGTCTTATAATATCTGGCTAGGGTAGAAAATAACCTGGAGCGTTATGTATGCTGAATTCCCAACAATATGCCAGACGTTTGCGGACGAACACAATTTAAAACCAACATATTATAAACTGTGAATACGTTGTTGGATATCACACTACGTTAGCATATTCGCGTGAAATAAGTTATGTATATTTTCTTTCTTGCTAACACAAATTGGCAAAGCATTAAGTTATAATCCTTACGATGACAATAACCTTCCCTTGTCACGTTAAATTACACTCAATAAAGTCAATATATGACCAAACAACCCGTTATTTACATCATTTTGGTGTCTTGACACGACATTATGTTAACAATTCTTACATGTCAATTTGTCAACTATATGGTTACGTTCTTTGTACGGCGTTGGAAAACCATTTTAGTATCACCCAAAAAACGTTTTTGTCATATCTTCTTGATGTTTCTTCGCTAAAATGAAATATCCGTGCCTATATCTCTTGTTATGCCTTACTTACGATAATTAGATTTAACATACATTTGCGAAGTTGACAATACATTAATGAATCACAAAAATACAACGTTTGTGTGACGTTGTTTCAGCTTCTAAATACGACATTGCGCTATCTTTCTAGGCATGTCACCCATGTCACGCGTGTGAAGACGATTAAATGCCAAAATATTAGATTGTCGCGCTGATGGTAAACAGGACAATTACTGGAATATTATCAGACGCACGCGAATGGCAAGCAGTGGAGGGGACAAGATGGCCAATTGCTCAAGATGCATAAGTTCTTGGTTCGCTGTGAAATTTCGCGGTTACTGGAGTATTATCAGACGCGTGCAATTGGGCTAGCTTTTGAAAAGACAAGATGGTCAATTGCTCAAGAATCGTAAGAGCTCGGATCACTGTGAACTTTTGCGGTTTCTCGAATATCATCAGACGCGTGTAACGCATGTAGTGGGTACTACACGGTCAATTGCTAGAGATCCTTAAAAGTTGCAATTTGTTTTTATAAACTTTGACTATGTGATATTGACAGGAACATGCTAAATAATAATAGTAAATATAGATGATAATAATTTAATCATATATAAGAATACTAATAAAAATAATAGTATAAATATTATAAATGATAACAATGATGTTGGAATTGTATATTTCAGATCTGTTGTTTTTCAGATAGTGTTTTTTATGAATTTGTGATATGAAATTCACATTTGTATCTACGTAACCAGCTAGGGATAGTTACCATAGCGACATTCATATTCTTTATATCACAACCTGATATAGGTCTCATTCGTCAGTATTCATTTATCAATCATCACATTAGGAGTGAATATCAAAAACGTTGTTCGAAGGGCCTATTTATATATCATATCTATCGTATGTTATGAAATTGTTTACGTTTGAATAATGTTTGGCAAAACATTGGTCTTACGTCCGGAGAAAAACGTATTGAATTTTTCTTAGAAATACCAAATTTGAATCCGGAAACTTGTTGGGTTGAAACTTTTTGGGTGGAAACATTTTGTCCCATGTAGTCAGTTTTGGAAACTTTATGGGTGAAACTTTTTGGGCGGATACCACCAAAATGATATAGACGTTTTACGTCGCTCAATGTGTTGCTAAAAATGGTAGTTCAATGGCTGAAAGTGAACATAAATAACATATGTTGAACTCAAATTGAAATAATTAATATACGGAGGTGACGTCAAAATACTAAATTTTAGTCAATATCACCCAACTTAAATTTCTCTCTCTCTGCGTCACAAACTTGCTTCTCACAAAACAGGACCTGAACATTTAAATTAAATTTTGAAATTGAGACATCTCTCTGAGATGAGACTTTGCTAAATAATTGCTTGTATCGAAAATGGCAACATGTAAGTTGTGATATGAATACAGTATGGCTTTTACCATTCATACAAAAATTATAGTTATTAAAAAGTTTTTCCATCTAGTTATCGACTAATAGTTGATTATTATTCTATATTATGTCGATAACACACATAACGGGTAATTTAACCTAAGTATTAAAAATGTTTATTCCTTAAAATCATTAATAACTTTACATGTATTTTGCATCGAATCACCAGGAAATTGCGCAAATCAAGGAATGACAAATCACAAAGGCAATTTTGTGCTCGTATATCATTATTTGTAAGATATTATTGACTAAACAGACACATAATAATCATAGAATATAATACTTTGAAACAACATTATTTATACCTCTCAAACTACAGGAAAAGCCACTTCCAAATTAACGTCATACATTAATTTATCCGTATACATTTACGATTAAGATATTTATGTTCTAGCGCATGATTCTTATTTCGAATGAACACATAAAATTGACATAATGAGCTCTACAAAGCAACGTGACCCCCTTCACATAATCGATGTTTTTTATTTATTATTTTCGCGTTGTCCTGTTGGTTATAGTAGAAAATAAAATATTATATACCAGAAGCAATGCGTCAATTAATGTTATTGAAATGATGTAAACAACAAATCTGTGAACTTCTTTCTGTTATTCTATTAAACATATTTAAGGATTGTTAATATCATATTATATTAGTGATTTCTTTCACGTCAACATTTGGGTATTTATAAATGCCCACACGCATTTCTTTTAATATACTTCTTATCGTTTATTCGCATGTATTCGCTTATTCGTAAACCGTTTGTAAAGTTTATTCATATTTTGTTTAATGGTATGCTATTGCATTCAAGTATACTTTTGCCTATCAACCTTTCGTTTATTCGTATGCATTTGTTCATTGTAATACATTGGTATATTTGAATTCGTTCATTCCTATCGTTTATTCGTATTCATATTCTTTTAATCATTTCCTTCTTTCAGTTGTCAGATTTGAAGTGGTGTTAACTGTGATACTTTCCAACAAAGAAATGATACAGCACAAATATAACAAATGTAATGTTTTTATCTGTATCAGCTTTAATATATTTACGAGCAATCAGAGCCAGTACAAATCAGCATTGCAGTAAATCCTTCAACTATCATTATATGGTTGGCTACAGATTTAGTCTTCTGGGAGTAACTTATCTTTTCCCAAAACGCTCAAATATGTCTGAACACTAGCGAAAGCGGGAAATAAACGGGAC
Source organism: Hydroides elegans (assembly GCA_001703475.1). Classification (NCBI taxonomy): domain Eukaryota; kingdom Metazoa; phylum Annelida; class Polychaeta; order Sabellida; family Serpulidae; genus Hydroides; species Hydroides elegans. The sequence goes on from LQRL01029993.1 coordinate 14,178, forward strand.
TATAAATCAACAGGCTTTTGCTTGCTGGAATATTAAGTTATTTACGTAAAACAACGCTTATTGGTGGTGCATAAAGGATGTGTGTATAAGTAGTGTTTCATTTACGACGTCTTGAAGTTAAACATGATTATAATTACGGAAAAAAATTCACATTTTCCTTAATAAAAGTGCCCAGTTACCGATCGCACATATTAACCGTTAACGATACTGTACTAATAGAACTTCATTGTAACTTGTGTATTCAGAATCAGCGTTTGAACATTTTTTGTAATAAGAACTATCATTATTGTGTTGAACCCATAAACGCTTTTTGTTTACTTGATTAGTAATAATATTCATACTTGTATATTTCGGTTTGCTTCGGACATATCATTTGAAGACTATATTTTTCATGCATACTATGGAAACAATATATCAATACAATACAGCACACTTGTGGTATATACATGTATATCTATAATTGTTTTTGTTTTATAAAACAGATTTTCAGCATATTTTCTTAAATGTCATTTAGAAAGCTTTCTTATATAGAAATGTATGAGTGAAAGAAAAATTGTCATTTATAGCACATTGGCGTTAAAAGACAGCTAGTGACCATTGTCTTAAATCATACCAAAACTTTAAAATAAATATCTGGTCCAGTGAAGATTTGTCAAACAATCGTAAATTAAAGTATTATATATTCGAATACAATCAACATTTTATTATCTATACTATTTTTATTGTAATTTCCAATGTTTCAAGTGGTTTTATGCACAAGTTAGAGCCTTATGATAATAAGATTAAGGTACCTTCAGTTGGTATAAAATCCGGTTTGTTCTGAATATAATATGGCAAAAATACCATACCACCTATCACATGGCAGTCATGCATTTGAAAAATGTACTCGTGTGTATCACATTGCTTGTGCAGATGTGTATATATGACTGCAGTTATTTTACAATAATGCACATTCATAACAATTGCTTAGGAATTCGAGTGCGGATCAAGAAAACATATCAGAAACCTTAGTTTCCAAATGGGTGCTGTGCGTTAAAGATTAGGCAACATGCAAGATTTGTATAACATACAAGATCGAAGAAAAAGGGGGACTGGCAAACTTCTTTTTCGCGACAGGCGTTATAAACACCGCTTGTGTTGCATATATGCACAAAAGTAATGTATGTAGGAACATAAGTGTATCACGTGAATACAATTGCTGGACATAAATTATTAATTGTTGCACGATTGTCCCACTTATTACACATCAGATATTCACGTGCCACCGTAACATCTCCTTAAGCCGATCGAATAAGTGGTCGTTAAATCAGGGTCGTAAGTGTTATGGTTTTATGTAATCTATTACGATTGATACACGAGGTATAATATAACTCAAAGTTTAAGTTTTAAAACTGCCCTTTATAATAAAACAATCAAAAATTGAAGTGTCAATTTATGTGATGAAGTAATCTCATCAAATAATGCAAACATTAAAGCATAGTGTTAATCTTAAAAGTCATTCTTGCCGGAAAAAAATACATTCAATTCGAAAGCGTTAAATGAAAAATATATCAATGAATAAATACAAAACACTGTTAAGTCGGTGCTTTCATATCACGCCAAATGATAATAGTGATTATACTTATTCGATCCAGTACAGTTACATGGATCAATCACCACTTCATATACAGCACACTGCTTTATGATGTAATAACACTACTACAAGTATGTGATGTTATATCAGTTACTGACCTCATTATCACACACTTAGAAAATCATTACAATGACTCTGTATATAAACGATGAGGACAATAATTGAATGAATAGTTTTCAAGCTGTATGTCACTGGAGGCCGGTACATACAGTTTAAAACTAAAATTTAATTAAATATATATATTGAAAAATAACATATCAACTTTTCGATATACTGTTAATAATAAGTTAGCATTACAAAAAAACTATCTGATAAACACGGATAACATAAAAATACAACTAAATACATTAAAAATTGTTTTGTGCAAGTGGATATTTCGGGAGCTGAGGAAAAACATGGATTCATCTGGAGAAAAGAAAAATGTTAAATTGGATGATGACGAGGACAAAGCAGGTAAAAGGTCTAATATCAGCCATTACACATAGACAAAACAATGACTGAAGTTAATAAAGATAACAATTTGTATATGTTTTGTGAACTGTTTAAAACGAATTGTGCTTACGTCAGAGTTTTAATAGTTTTGTTAGACTTGTAACGATTGTTGCTTTGTTTCAAGAGGATCAGAATTGTGTATGTCAATACTATATTTTCATGTAACGAATCACAATCAACTGATATTTTCATTTTTTTTTATTAATTTAAGGCTGCTGTGAGCGTCTCGGCAAGTTCCTCAAAAGTTCCGATTTTCTTCTTTACCTCAGTCATACACTCTCATCTGGGGTGAGTGAGACATGAACTAAACATGTTTTGCCTATCAACAGCATCATCTCAGCATAAACCTGCTTTTATTTATACATTATAGAAGAAGGAAGAGTTTATATTGGAAATAATAATATAACGTGAAAATCAATGACATACAAAACGGTTAGTATGGACCATTGCGGCTTTACATTAGAAAACTTGATTTTATTGGTATCTAATATATGCGTTGATAGACGATTACTCAAATCAAGGAGGGAAACAAGTTGTTAATAAACATATAATATATAATTTATTTGCTTGATAATAACATTAATAGGGTGACCGCATGTGGAGTTTCGCTGTTGGTCTCTTTCTCATCACTTTATCGCCCGGAAGTTTGCGTCTCACTGCAATCTATGGGTTTGTTTCCGGTGGATCGATTTTGTTGCTCGGTGCATTGATAGGAGATGCGGTAGATAGATATCATCGACTCAGAGGTATAAACATCTCGTATACTTTCGAAGCAATCTATATATTTGATTTTAATACATAAAGCTGAGATGGATATATATTTTTCATTGCCATTTATAATGTTTTATTTTAACTTAATACTATTTTTTTTTATATCCGAGGACATTGAATTTTTTTTTTAATTTCATATTTCAGTTGCCCAAACTGCTCTCCTGATCAACAACATAAGTACTGCTGCATGTGCCGTTATTGTCACTTTAACGCTAATTTATACGGATCTTGTTCAGGTAAAATATTTGATATACATTTTAACCGAAATAATAGAGGAGTACAATCTAATTTATTTAGAATTTTATATTTTGTTTAAGTTTATCATAAAGTGTCTTTCAGATAGTTTTGTCAAATGTACGCAATCATTTATAAATAAAATAAAACTATTTTGAAGCATTTACGAATTAGATCCATGTTGCAAAGAATATTTCATTCAACCAATTTATTGTATTCAGTTAATTCAAACGTCAAATGATACAAACATACATGTATGTGTTTTTCGAGGCATTCAGTTACAAACAACAACTAATCAAGTCCTCTTTCAGGTCACTTGGAATGGCTGGTTAGAGATGATCTGTCAAACGGGCATTGTAGTCACGGCAACATGCGCCGATCTCGCTGGTGTTGCTAGGGTAATCTCGATTGAGAGAGATTGGATTGTGGTGATGTGTGATGGGGATAAACATGCACTTACTAGTGAGTATTAGTTGGAAAAAACATATGATGCATGAATCATAAAATCTCGTTTAGTCTTTTATTAAAATTAATCACTAATAATGTAGCGAATAGCTGTATCAGATAAAAATAAATACTTGAATATCGCATTTTCATATTTTTATATACTTTAAAATTATAACACAAATAACATGGTACTAGTTGTGTCAAATTACAACAAAGAACTATGTGCGACTTATATAAGGAAAATGACCGCAGAGCTCATAATCGGGCATTCAAAAATAAATTGTAGAATTTCTTAAATATTTTTATATATTTTGAAAGCTTACTATCTAAAGCATTGGTAACATTTTTTCTTAATTTTCTATTTCACATGCTATTCTATTCCAAATTTCATTTGGATTTTTGGGGTGTTCGTAAAATAATTATAAAGAACTGGTTTCTAGAAAAGTATGATCAACATTACTTAGTATATCGATTAGAGCTGAGTCAATAAAATATTTACGATAAAATGTAAGTGAGTAAGCTAATACGATATCTGGTAGCAGTGTTTTTATTTCAAAAATCGTTCGATTTTATCCAATTTAAGAAGGTGTATTTCATGTTTGGTCAAGGCCGCATTCGACCCCCACGCTGAATTTAACATATATAAAGGATAATATAAAGATAAAATATATGTGAAAACGAGTATGGGGGTCGAATGTGGCCTTGACCCAAATTGCAGTATATTTTTTCAAAACGTCCCAAAATCAAATCTATCATGATTAAGTATGATTTACTACTATATATTGCGTCAACCGTTTAAAAAAATGACAACATTAATAGTTACAATGAACTAATGAATATCGGAATATACTACATTGTGATAAAATCAACTGCTCCTTGGGTGGGTATATAAGTTATTACTTTTCTATATGAAACAAGTGGTCAAGCCGCTAGATATTTCACTGAGTTAACACTGATATAATAGTTTTTTCAAAATATATACACAAATATACGGATGGATTTATTTTAGAAATCATCATATTTGGGGTATGAATATCGGCCAAATCGCACAGTATCCTTACATAAAATTACAAATTACAAAAAAAAACACGAATTAACAAAAGCTTAGTGGTCTTGAATTGACTACTAATCATGCAAAAATATATTGAGATCTTCATCCGAATCCCTTTGTCCTTTGCTTGAGTACATATGAAGTCATATTATAATGATATTTTGTGTTTGATATTTTTATTTATTTATTTTTGTTCTACATTTCATTATTATTGCATTAATAAAATATATATTTAATCATATTATTTTATAGAGCTCTCCGCCTTTCTTCGCCGTATCGACCTGATCACAAACCTAGTGGCTCCCATCATTACAGGCCAAATCATCACTTACGGTTCCTCTGTTATTGGAGCAGTGTTTCTCGGGGCCTGGAACTTGATATTTATGTTTGTCGAATACGGTTTGCTTTATGCAATATATGTGAGGGTGCCCGAGCTTGCAGAAAAGAAAGTACCGGAATCGGGTAAGTTGGAAAAGAGGTTTCATTTACATATTTGGAATCTATTGTTTATGTTCTTGGAATACGGATTGTTGAATGCGATATATTTAAGAGTGCATGGGTTTGCAAATCCAGTGATGTCCAAATCTTAAGATATATGTGTTAAGTAAGTTGTTTGAACAAATAATACTCGGGGTCCTGAATCTTACATGCGTGTTTCTCGAATTAATGTCTCAAGATTATGGCTATTTGACTTGCTCGAAAATGCATTTGAGTTAATTCTTAAAAGTGTATTTAATGCATAGAGATGTGGCTACATTCATAATATACGAGTTAAAACGGCACATTAATCATATAGTAAATTTGTGAAATCGTGAACATCAGAAGATAAAGTTATGACTTGCTTAATATCGCTACACACTTCTACCAGCTTGTAACCTTGTCGGTGTATTTTATTGCAACCGTTTATTTCCTGTTATACTGTTTTACAGATGTATCTGAAAAGACACCGTTAACAGCCAGCCAAGAAGAGGCTGAAATCCTAACAGCACAAGAAGCATCTTCATGCACTGACAGTTTTGTCAAAATCTGTTCCGTTTTCATAACAACTGCACGAGGGTGGAAAACATACACTAAACAAGATATCATGCCCGCGGGCCTGGCTTTGTCGTTGCTTTATATGACGGTTATCGGCTTTGACAATATAACGAATGGTGAGGAATATTGTTTTATGATAATGTAATATTCAAAGACGAATATATTTTAAAACACCAGTGTAACTTAATAAGGACATATCTGGTAACCTTTTGCGCAATATAGCCCCATGTTTGTCTGCACATATCTTGTAATGGTGTCCCAAAATTGTATTTATTAAGGGATTGTGGGGTCTAGTACAGTAATAAGCCTTAGGACTTGGCTATTATGGATTTTTTCTGAACTGTTTGCCCTAGCAAGCATTTTCTATAAATACATGTTTTCATTATTTATGTTTATGATTCCAAAAGGAAATTGTTTTTTTTTTATTCTATAGGTTATGCAGTCGAACAAGGTCTAACCGAATCCATAATTGGAATACTCAGGGGCGTAGGTGCAATAATCGGAGTATTGGGTACACTTATCTACCCGATACTTAGGCGCCATTTTGGATTGAAAGTAGCCGGGATGGTTGCATTTTATGGTGATATCAGTATTTTAACCATGTGTGTTGCGTCTGTGTTTGTTGCGGGAAGTCCGTTTACACCGGATTTCTATATCAATCCGGAGAAGTATGCTCAGTCGGATGTGGTGCAAAATGTGAGTACAATTCATGTTTATCGTTAAATATATTTTACTACTACGATTGACTTTGACTATATTTTTATATGTAAACTAGAGTATGTGTAAACAAACTAAAACCAATAAAAAGGGGTGTATGAGCAATCGTGTATTTGACTAACTCAATTTACAAAATGTTTTCCTATGTATAGCGTATATCAGAAAATTAATAAATATTATTTGAATATTCAACTTATGTGATAAGCCTTAACGAACAACGTATACATGTATTGTGTAACTTTAACATACATATACATACGTTCTATCTGCATTTTGTAGATAAACGGAACCAGTATTATCGTTGAAGAAGAGTCGCACTCCATGTTATCGATTTGGCTTCTTATGATCGGTATTGTCCTCTCAAGATGCAGTAAGTTTGTTTAGATATAACATTCATTCAAAATAAATTATAATATAAAGAGAACAATTTGAATAAAATTAATAAATATCTGCTTGGTTATTAACAAATGCATCTTATAATACATTGCACTTGCATGCATGCATCAAATCGGTTTCGAATATTTATCTATATTCTAATAAAGCTTATAAATATACGGACACTGCTTTATTATGGCATTATATCAGATTGATTCGCAATGGATCTGCACTTTATTAATTGTTGTTCATAATATATTTCTTACTTTTGCTTTACCATCATATTGATCTATCCCATAGCTCTATGGATGGCCGATCTAACCGTTACCCAACTCCTCATTGAAGAACCAAAACCCGAAGTGCGAGGAATAGTCAATGGCGTTCAAAATGCGCTCAATAAATTCATGGATCTTATCAAATTTGCGCTCGTTATATTTCTGCCTTTGGAAGAGACATTTGGTTATCTTGTATTAGCGTCTTTTACTTGTGTATCGTTGGGAGGGTTGTTTTTCACAGTGTATGCGTGTAAACCAACCAAAGTGGATGTGTATGAGGAGAATGGGGATACGACGAAGAACAGTAAAGATTATGATGATTTGTCATAAATATATTTCATGATAAAATAACAACTTATAAGTAACTTTTGTCAAGGCAATACCATGCATAGACATTTTGACCTAATTTTAAGTAATGTGTTTTAGATATGGAATGAATCATGACAAATATTTATAAAAATCAGGAATGCTGTTGCGTTACTCATATATATTTTTCAATTAGGTCCTTGCTATATATTAGAAGTTGAAATATAATTCCATTCTTTTTGTTAAAAAATAAATATGATTAAAGCCATTTGATCATTTTTTGCATCATTTACATTATGTATTCATAAAATCAAATATGTATATGCATGTAAGAGCAATGCAATAAAAACCGATATTATTCCATTCTAACAAATGCATATGCACGATGGCATAGTTAATCCCCCACAGTCACGAAATATCGATGTACGATTCGCAAAGATTTAAAACACTAATGATTATAGCTTGGTGTCTTCTTACGACGAGCAATACAGAATCATTGTATGTTCAATTACATTAGTTGTTTTCACAAACACCTTTCGCTTTTTCTAGAAATCAACAAATATATAGTTAGTTGAATTTGAATTTGAAGGTTGATATAAGTAAATGATAAACAACGATTCAGCCTTGCAATTACTATAAATACGTAAGTATAAAAACATTTGATTACCTTGTATAGCATCAAACTGAATAAATTACACAACCATTTCATTATCATAATCAGAACAACGATTAAACCATTGAAAGAAGAACATCGATAAATATCTGAGATCTGAAATAAAAATGACTGTTTGCGCAATAATTCCTGGTACTGTCACGTTATGTTACAAACTGTCGATAATTTCGTCAATAACGCAGATTCATTACAACGTTAATTACATTTTACCGTTAAAACCCATGTCTCAATAAATATAATGCATTTATTGAAGACAGTAATCAATTAACATCAATATGGCAATCACTTTCCATGAAATCGAATTGATTTTGTCTGTCTTGTCTTGTCTGTTTTCTTGAGAGAATATGAGAAGAACATGTAAATAAGAGATAAAATCAAATTTATTTTAATATTAACAAAAGCACTAAAACCAATTGATATACGTTGTTGTATTGATAGATTTTAAACGCAAATTTTGATGCATCTTTAGTACAAAATATGAAAGTGCTACAGAAATATAGAAATATTGTTCTCATAATTCTAACTGCAGGATATTTATTCTACCATCACACAATCCATTTTATTTCGAGAGGTAAGATGATATCTAATTATCATTAATACTAATGTTTTTAACTATTAACTAGGAAACTTACAGGATTAGGTAAATCAACCGCTCATTTGATGCTGAAAAGAAAAACAATCATACAACTAATCGTATGTCAAAAGTTTTATACAAAATAAAGTTATATTTTAAACATAATGATTTACAGCATTTCTAGGAAAACAGGATCCTTTTATATAGTCATTTATTTGTGCATGATATTTGTAATTGGAAATACCATTTTAATTTGAATAGGTTTATTTACTTATCCGCTGGATTCATGCGAAGTCCTTTTCACAGATGGATATTTTACAAATGCTTCTTTGAATAGCTGGCAACCAAGAGGATGTTTTAAAATAGAGTATGAGACTGCGTAAGTCGAACGATATTCAAAAAGTTATTATTTAAGGGTATTAAATCAGTCTTTGTAAAATAAATATTGCTTTTATGCAATCCTGAAAACGGTATTTTGCAAATTGGTTATGAAAAGTTAATAAACTTATACAATATATTTGTTTGATGGACATGCAATTGGCTTGCTGTGTTGATAATATATACACATATATTTTCATTTCACTACCTTGCACATACATGAAACAAACACTAATTAATATACATCAAATAACAAAGTTGTAATGCATTAATTAATAAGTATCATACTGTTCAGGTGTGTTTGTTAACTCTGCAATTGCCTTTCCAATGAACTATACCACATAATACAGTATAAGCTTGTCTTTGTATTGTATTTTGTTTAGGGATACACAAACCTGTTTCAAACTTCGCAGCCAGCAAGGCAATTCTCGAAATATTACATTTATGGGTGATTCACGAGTGCGTCATATGTACCATGAACTGGTCTATCAAATCAATCAAAAGAAGAAAGATCGGAAACCCACTCATCACGATTTGTATTTTGCAGATGAAGATATCAGAATCAATGTGGTGAGGGTAATATGATTAGAATTAGGGCACGGTCCCACTAGGGGCGAAATCTAGGTTTTTTAATGTTCTATACGGGAAGGCTGAAAATTGTTTAAGTTTCTATCAAAGCAATTATGAAAGTAATATAGGTGGCACCCAATCGCTTACAATGTGATAAGGACCTCATGTGTGTTTATGTAGATAGATTTTTGCACAGAACATGTTTCAATATAAAATTTAATCAAAATTCGAATTTCCAATGGTCTATGAAAGTGATCTGTAAAAATGATATAAATGTAGATATTGTCATAAACATTTTGTACATTTATCTTTATTTATATCATTATTTTTATTGTAAACACCCATATTCTATATGATTTGAAACGATTCGGTAACTCACAAGATTAGAAATATGTCTGCATATGCATGTACTATTTGTGTATTTGGGAATATAACAAATATAAATTCAAAATTAGAATAAGAAAAATATGCGCTCATTGATAGCCTGCTGACATAATTACATATTTGATGTCCCATATCCACACAGTCGCAACGCAAACTACAGTAAACGTGTGCATTATTGAATTTGCAGAACTTTGTATGGGCGCCCTTTGTCGACGAAACTCAGCAAAACATGTATGAAGATTGGATTAAACGAATCAAAAGTCTCGATTTAGACAATGTGCCTGAATTCATTATTACCGGAGCAGGATCGGTAAGTTGAATGGCTGTTTATAACTCATTATCACATTTAATTTGACAGGCCGTCGTATGGACGACGACTACTCATTGAGACTTTGTATTAACGCAAGGTCAAAATCGTTGATAATCAACATTGATCTAAATAAGAAATATAGTTTTAAAAATATAGTTATCGTGATATGTGTTTCTGTATTGATTATTTGTATCAGAAACAACGACAACAATTGTATTAAACATATCGAACGAACGCTTTATATAAATAAGAAAAAACTCAGGTTGTTACTGAAAATTGCCTTTCAAAAAAGCAGCTGGTTAGTAAATGTTTCAATTGAAAATGATTTGAAATAATTTTTAATGAATAAGATGTTATTAAACATGTTTTAATCATTCTAGTGGACGATAGTAAGAAGTAATAACACGGATGAATCCGTTTACGAATATAAACGTAGGTGGTAACTTTTGATTAACTACCATAGAATAACATCATTTAAATCTTAAGACTAGTCATCTATTTACAATGACAAATCATTATGAAATTTTAAATCACTGCTTATACTTGTTCCGGTCCAATATCCATCTCTCTGACCAAAGAATGACTATTTTTTACTTTAAATCCAAACATTTTTTTAGTATTCATAATCAGATTTTTGAAAAAGAAATAAAACAGATTGCAGACAATAAGTCCAAATGTTGTAAATAATAATCCTACTTTCCTGTAATTCCACGTCATATTATATAGTCATTATGAGGCATTGCTACAGAAACGTGCTAAGTTTATGTATTTTGAACTAATTGGTTGGAAAACATTTTTAATGTTTTATTTCAGAAAACCTCAAAAGCATTTTACCCTTGCTACAAAAACTTCAGAATCATACAACAATAGTTTGGATGCTACAAGGTCAGAAATAAGAGCTCGAAGAAGGGCTCTGTAAAACAAGATTATTTTAATTTCTTTCCCATCATATTTCATGTCACAAAAATGTCATTAAATTAGTTATCCTGGATGTCTATGTAAAAATTAATCATATGGCAGTTTAACAGTGCATGTAAAAATGTTGAGATGTAAATGACTTGAGCTTGCAACGTGGAACTATAACATGTGATGTGAGCAACCTGAACCTGAATAATTTGCAATCCAATGTAATAATACATGAAATAAGGATACATGTGAAATATTGGCAAACACTTCCATAGTATTATGTTCAAAATCAGGTTAGAATATGTGTTCAGTTAATTATAGCTCATTGAAAATAATCAAACACAACAATAGTCTATAAATAACTATTAATCTTTTTTTCACTAAAATACATATTTTGATTGATTTAAAGCACACACGTCACACGTAATATATATTTGATGCAGCAAAACAAACTTTACTGAACTAGTTCATTAAAGAATCGGATATTTAACTTGTTGATATTGTGTTGCATACATATTTCGAAAACCAAGTTATAGTAATTCACGTCCTCATGATGTAAAGTAAACGTAACTTTGCGTGAATGGGAGATAATATTATTTCCGCTTCGTTTTCTTAGCTGAAACTTATTTTGTTGAAATCATAATGAAGTTATATTTGTAACATTTCGCAAATTTGCCATTAATGTAGCCCATAAGCGGTGATCCGGGTATTTAGAACGAGGAGTTTGGGCTAGTAGGAGGGATAAAGAACATAAAGCGCTGATACAAGTTCATGTTTACCTTTGGTATACACTCTGTGGGGTATAGAGAACAGGAGGGCACCGTATTTAGTTATGTTCCTTGGGTCTTCGATTCTAAAATCATGCATTTTATTTCAGAGGACTTTGAAGATCATAAGAAGCCAGTACTGAAGAATGAACTGGTGCCCCTGTTCAACGAGGTTACAACTACTTTGCTGTAAGTCACCCAAAAATGTCTTTCATTGCACAATGGTCAGGCACGAGTCTACATAAGACAGATTCTGGCTATAGTAATACCAAATTTATATATGTTGTCGCATTCTGTTTGACTGTCTTTTTTTAATTTGGCATCCATGCACCTTTGTTTGTATCCGTGTTTATTGTATTAGAGTAATTTATTAGCATTTATGCCTTTGCATACGAAATGCATTTTGTTTAAAGTTTTTATAACATTATATTAAAGAATTGCATAACATCATATCAATTTCATTTTGTTCCTGATATAGGCATGATACTCACGTCTACATCTGGAGGACATTACGGGATATTCAAAAACATTCTGACACTTTAACTAAAGACGGAATACATCTACCAGATGAAGTTCTGGAAGCAGTAAGAAATTTGGCATTTCTTGTTTTCTATGTGTCAGATTATACTACAAACACATATTTTCCGGCACCAGTTTGAATAACAAAGCCAATACACTATTATATTGTTCAGAAAAGCAAAGCGAAAATTAGTGATGCCTTATGAACTTAGAATTAGTTCTAAGATTGTTTCCCCTTTATATAAACAAACATAAAACAACTTATATTCAAAATTTTATAAACTTTTTTAGCTATATATCTATTTCGTTATACTTAAATATAATATGGTTACAGGACATCGAATTACTGCTAAATATGGTTTGCAATAAATACATGGATCTTGACGAATCGCATTGTTGTACTGGTATACCACAGGAAAAGCCTAGACTCAATGATAAGAAATCATTTTTCGGTTGGATTATGTAGATCTACGCGACTTTATTTCGAATAGCTATTTTAAACATGATTTAATGGACTTTTGTTTACCTGATTTTAAAAATAACGCTATTTAATTTATCTTCTAGTAATTGATTATCTTAATCTGAATTTATTTAATTATTTTATTATCAATAACTTTTTTGTGTTTATGTATTTGGTTTATTTGTTGACTTATTTCAATTATTATTGCATCATGAAATGTATGTGGTTCTTGAAATTAATAAAATATCATGTAAATGGAATGAAAATGTTTGTTCCTGAAATAATACTTTGAATATCCGCTAGGCTGATGTTGTATTTTTCGTATCTTTTGCACCATGTTCCAGTTATAAAAACGAAAAGTACCTTAATACAATGTTCATATTACTCATATGGGATCTTCCTCTCTAAGCTGTGCGATGGGTTACTAAAGGCATATCTTTATACCTTTTGTATTAATACACAAAAGGCCAAAATGGTGCCTTGTGCAACGTTACAGACCGCCTTACTACGCGATCGTCTACATAACAACCATCTAAATGCCATTAGCACAAAAATAAAAAGGGCAGATTAATCAACTGAAAATTTCTTAAAACATTCCTTTTGATTCTCATACAAAACCATATTGGTGTTCATTGAGTGGAAACCAATTAATTGCAATGGCATGCTTTTCCATTAGATGCGGGGTTGAACAACCCGTGACTATTACGTTTTACATTTAAGGGATTCCATGCATTACAGTACTAAGTTAATTTAAAACTTTTTGCACAGATAATAAAAATGATTCCAATGACTCATGATAAGATAATTCGTGATGATGTAATCATGGGTAGGCGTCATATGTTAGGTTAGCAGTCTGTTAACATTTTTCTATCAATACCATAAATGGCTCTATAGAATACTATTATTTAGGAATAACAACTATTCTATTTCTACGTCAACTTTGTAGGGATACGTTTTGTTGTTTAAGCTATCCATTGATTAAGATAATACTTTAACTGTGTAAGAAACTGAGGTTTTGCAAGTATAGGTCTCAATAAAATCATGATATAATAATATAAAAGTAAAATTCAGAGCATCAAAGTGAACCATAAAAGCTGGCCCTTCACGCATGGTTAAGCTATTTCCTGTCTAGACATAAACAATTTATCAATATATTTCTCATTGAATTGGAAACTGCACTTGGTTATTGGTATTGATAGAAACATATCACGAGATTGTTTTATTGTGAAATGGATGCAGTGGGGCATGTTTTCCAATGTGCAGTAGAGCCCAGTTTGACCAAACACCTCGAGAAAGGTATTGTTGTAAAACTGTCGTATATCTTACAATATGCCAAATATGGTGTTAACACTAGAGAATTCCGAGAATTTCATACTATTCAATATGTTTTCTATATAAACTCTAACTTTATTCATGCTTATTTAAGGTAAAAAAAACTATCACGATGTCACACAATAATACTATGTATACAGTGTAGTTCAACAATTCAATGAATGTTGTGTTATTGAACGATTCATCATAATTTTAGATACGATTCAGATACTTGCAAAAACATAAAAAAATACGAAAATGTTTTGTCAAACATCTGAAATCAGGTCTAAGTAGTTATTTTTGACAAAATACACAAAAAGTGCTTGTGTAAAATCGGATGGAAATAGCTTATTCGCGTTTCTTACGTAAATAGTCCATTTAAAACAAATTACTTGAAAAAGTAAAATTAAGCTTAATTGCGATAGGAACACCGATTAGTCTACTTGGAGCAGCCAATGACCAATTACGATTAAAAAATAAATAGCAGCGTAATGCCAATATGTATCCAAAGAAAACATTAACAGCTGATGGAATGAAACCTATTTAACTTCTAGCCTTAAAATAAAGTGATTTTAATCCAGAAGCTTTTGAAACGGTTCATTCTCACAAAATACAATCGTATTGAACACCGTTATCATAAAAAATGCAGGTCGATTCTTCAATGTGAATTTTGAAATTTTATATTTGAAATAGAAATAGTCTTATAATTAGCAGTACATTATACAACAACAAAAATACATTTCGTTGTTGATACGAATATCTAGTTGATATTTGTATAAGATGGTGTTAACAAAATTGCAAAAGAGCAGTCATTTGAATGTGGTGTTATATTTATGTAGTGTCATATAAATACAAATTCATGTGAGGCTGTTTACAATCTACTGCTTGTCAAATAATCTATATAAAAAGTTAATTTGACGCTTACACGGCCCTTACTCTATTAGTTTGCAATACAATAAACATGTTGTGTTGTCGGTATTTCGGAAATGTAAACAGATCTTTTCAGACTTGTTGCGCGTTTAAAAGGGTTAAGAGTTACAAACATGTTTCCAATATGTTGATATTTCCAGAACCCGTGTTGATATTTCGAAATCAAACTTTATATTGGTGCCTGATTTTCAATTATATTTTATACAAATCATTGAATCCCATTCATGAAATATCAATGGCAATATATAGGGTAATAATTTCATAATGATGACAAGTACTTGTCATTCGGAATATAATAAGGTTTGATCAACCCACAGAAGTGTTGCAATAAAAGCCAGAACAATTTGATTTGACCTGGATAAATAACAAGAGAAGATGCTATTTCTCAGTTATCCAACTGCCCTTTCAAATGCGCAGATCTATTTGATTGTTTGCTAGCCCGGTTCGGTAATAATTGTCAACTACTTTGCATTGTAATGCAATTTGGCGAGTACATGGCAATTGCTGTTTCCTTTTTCTTATGCATAACATGTTTTGTTATGACGACATTTTGCGACGTAAACAATGTGAACCGGGTAAAATGAGATGAGCACCGACGATTCCTAAATAAGAAAGTGTCGTGTTTATTTGGAAACCAAGTTCATAAAAAAGAGATTTACCAGAAGATATTTATGAACGCGTGAAGGCAAAATCATGTCAATTTTATGATACTATATAAACATTTTGATGTTGTAATGGTTTTAAAGATATTATTGTGACTTAGGATTATCTTCATATTTGAATGAATTTTAAGTTTATTTAGACCAACAAGATAATCTAAGTAACACGTAAACAATACCATCGTTACTGTCATTTGAACGGTTATTTATTGTTATCAAACACATTATTACAGTTCAATTTTGTAGCTCTATCAAATGTCGTTTTTTTATGTATAATGAAATATGTTAGTGGATTTTTCCGTTCATTGACCCCTTGTATTCT
This sequence comes from Hydroides elegans, assembly GCA_001703475.1. Classification (NCBI taxonomy): domain Eukaryota; kingdom Metazoa; phylum Annelida; class Polychaeta; order Sabellida; family Serpulidae; genus Hydroides; species Hydroides elegans. The sequence goes on from LQRL01029993.1 coordinate 30,277, forward strand.
ATCTTTATCTCTCACGTAAGCAAAAATAGCGAGTAGGTGGTTAATGATGTAAATATTGCATTTCTATTTGGAGTACGTCGACTAGCTTCAGGCAAGTTTTATTATGCTACACTACACGTTGTTGTTTTGTCGGATCAAGAGAAGTACTTAAGAATTAATTTAACTTTCTTCTTTGTTGAAGTGCATGAATGTTTTCCTATAAAGGCATTAATATACTTCATATTATACCTATACCTGTATATAAATCCGTTTTCAATTGCTGCAACATCATTCATATATAAAATTATTTTTCATTCCTTAGGCTTATACAACTATTACAGAATCAAAGCATTTAAAGACTATCCTAATTGTGTATTCAAGATAGATTTATGTAAACATCTGTAGTGATTAAGCCACTAACAGAGAAAACTTTGATCTTGCTGCTTACTTCACACAGTTGTCTTTTCTCATTTAAAATCCCACTCGTAAGATTAAACCTAAACGCTCTAGTTGTGTTTATATTTTATACATTCAATTACTTCGGCTATTGGGGATCACGAGTCGTTTTTCAGATTTGCATATGGAATGTTTGGAGTCGGTTACTAAAATATATTTGAACGCATCAATTTTTAAATAGTTTTTTTATGAAAGTAATTATTTTATAGCAAATATATATATGTGTTGTAAATGTAACACTACGAACATGTCATGTCCTAATATCTCTATTAACTGCTATTTTGAAGTGGTAATATGATAATTACATCCATAAAAATCGTTATTATATATGTTAGTCACTTATGTTTGCTAATCCTAGTTAGTTTATTAACTCAAACGAGGCGGTATGGCAATTACACGTTTCTTCACTTGAAACAAGTGTTTAAAACTATTAAAACCTTTAAATTTCGCATATTTCACATCGCCGATGTGTTGGTCTATTGAGTCAATTGGCTTCGTAAACACGCAGCACCGACTAATATTGTATAAGGGCAGTTAAATAAACGCCATTGATGCTTTCTCTATAAACAATTTAACACTAAAACTAAAAACGAGTGCCATGCCGGAGCATGTTCATTTAGTTTTGGTTTCTATTTTTTTTCATTGATATACATATTATACTCGCTTTTTACGTTTGTATTGGTATAATATAAATACGGGTTACGTTGGCACCGATGTTATTTGTTTTTCCTTTATAACACAACATGAAAAACACATTAATCAGAATGTCGGGGTAATGATGTAAACATTGAGTTTCCGTTTACAATGCGAATATTGTGTTTAGGGTTTCCATTTTATGATTTTGTCAATTTGGTTCATCTATTATCAAAGCAAAACATGTATATAAAATCTGATTTAAATGGTACGTATGAATATTTTGAATTTAATTTTGTGTCATATAAATACATATTCATATACCTAAGTCTAAGGAAAGGTTAATTATGGGGCTAAATTCTAATCTTTATTATTTACGTGAGTCATAAACAATACATGCTATAGAGGCACAGTTAAAAAAATCTAGTAGAGTATATGACTTCATTTTTCGGCACGGAAAGATGTTTAGCAAGACATGCATTCAAACATGTAATCTCATATCAAACTAGTACACAGTTAATAACCTTCTCTAAAGTGTCGCGGAAACTCAACGAAACTCGCTTCTTTTGAATTATTGACCCGTTGCAACGGAAACATTGGGTCTATATTTAATGACAAGACTATTTCCCTATGGCCTTGTCTCCCTATTTATTAACACCAAATTTGTTTCAGGAGCACTGACCTTATTCTTTATTACCACGGAGTGACAGAAAAGGCTGAATGCTGCAAACTGAATTTCTCATGTGTTTTTGGTTGGTTCACAATTGATTGTTTTTATGTAACAATACTTAAGTACAATGCACTAGTTGAAACTTAATGCTGTAAAGCAAAGCAAAAAGAATGACGAAATCATGCACAAACCTATCATGTGCCTTTAACATTCATGTAAACAAGTTTTTGTTTAAATAAACCACTTTTGCTTATCACGTTACCAAGTGAAATGAATATTTTAATATGTTATATTCCCGGATGCATATGAACGGATGATACATAATAATCTAAAGAAAGATAATATAAGCATATTGAGTTACAATATATTAGCGTTATAACACTTAGCGTTATCAGCGCAAATACTTTATGATTAAAGGCACACGATGGACTTGTGCATGTTTCGTCATTGTTATTGTTTTGCTTTACAACAAGTTGATAATGTAAAATAATACCCTACCTCGATGTTATCTAAAATTGTTATACTATTTTAGCTTTTTTCAACAATCTTACAAATTATCGAGCAGAGTATCCTCTTCAAATAGAAATACATTTCTATATAATAATTTAAGTATGGTGAACTGTAGAATTTAGTGTAAACGTAGCTATACAATTATTGATTACAATAATTACAATGATTAGCTTTAGACTAATATTTTTATTTAGATATGTTAAACGTTTTTGTCATTGTCTAAGAGTTATATTTGTATACACATTTTGGTTCGGAGCACAACTTGAATATCCGGGAAAGGATTTTATTTATCAGATATATCACATGAAATAGAATGTGGGACATCTTGGTGTAGTAATAATCGTTGATTGAACCCATACGTTATTTCATGACGAAACTCAAAATTGTCTGTCTTCTTATGATAAGAATGTTTATTTAAGATACTCAATTGGAAGCAATATGCACTTTTTAGTATTTAACTAGACTAATTCTTACTGAATAAGACTGAAATGAACTTACTGAAAATGTTGATAACATGGTCTAGTAAACTCAATAGTAATACAAATTTCAAATACTAAATAAGTTGTCACATGGTAAGATTTTTGTAGCATCGCAGCACACTTCAATTTAGACCATTATCTTGATTTCCGAAAAATTGACAATTATTGTCAATGATATACAATTGCGTCATTAATGAAAATAACTCACTTAGTCTGTGACTCTGATGTCATGAACACGTGAATCATGTATTTTAATACCATGTATCGGGTTATAAGGACCTGAAGAAATACGATAGATACGTTTTAAAATAAAACCAAAATGCCCCGATCAAACATCTAACGAATGTAAATATTAATAGATTTAATAACCTATAACATTATACAAATAAATATATTAAAGTATTCGAAAATCACCGATTAAGTAATTAGATCAACCATCAAGTGAGACACCAAATTGTTTTGTGAAGTGTTTTTGTGGTTCATGTAACCCATATTTGCTCTCGCTTTTTTTTCATAATGCCCATTCGATTTATGGGTATCGACAAAAAAACATTTTTATACGAGCTATCAACATTTTATCATCGATATGAAAATAGTTTTATAACATTGACATCAAGTGATTCTGTAGCATATCTCCAAAATGGTGGCACACTTTATTAATAGTTAACATTGTTAACATTTTATTTTGTAACATAAGTCACATAAATTCGAATACAAACTAATTAAATATTGGAAAACGCCTTTACAAATTAATGAAATATATTAGCAAACAGTCTGGACATACCCGAGTATATTGGTGTATATGTATCTTCCATGTTTACATTTTTTAATGAATTCATCTTGCAGAACAAAATAAAAATTATCATACATTTATGTGACATTAAGTGATAAGGACGTTGTATTATAATTCAATGTTGTTTATTTGTCCTCAAACACATTCTAACTTTAATATATTTTTATCTGCCTGCTCTGATGGATATTTGATTTAATGAACAAAATCTAGTAAGTTTAGATTCACTAATTGTAACCTAATTCCCTTAACTTTCAGAAAATCCCGCCTGAGGAAAAGTATTAATAAGAACACGGACATATATTATATTTTACATATTCGATTTTCTTTGTCATATTTATGTCGTTTTATCCATGTCAATAGAAGATGCTTGTGATGGCGCTATTGTCTCTCAAATAAAACTTTTTAGAATAACAATAACATCAAATAAAATAAAAAAAAGTGAATAAGTTTTAATTTGCTGCTTTTATTTCGGTAAAGTTTAATTATTCTTAATAGTAGTAATACTTTAAAATGCAATAAAGGATATAAACGCAACATTAAAATAATCCTCAGCTTAATCTTACACAGTTCAAAAAGATAAACAAGAAACACTAGTATCTTTACGAATTAGAAGTATTGCACAGAACTTGTTTAAATACACTTGTATGTGTTAATACTCTGCTGTGCAATAATATGACGTGGTTATATTATGCAGTGTATCAATTTGTTGTTGTCATGCAATTTTAACAATGAAATATACAAAGTACTTTGTTGTATCAATAAATTTGATGAATGGATATACTATGCGTAAATATGTTTTTTTTTGGTAAAATGTGTTTTCAACAGGAAGGTTATTTTTGCAAACATGAATGCTTTATTTTATTATCTATATGTTTTTTTATGAAACTGAAAAATATACCAAAGATATTATTCAAAGGAATAAACTCCCAGTCATTTTTTCTGATAACCTTTCATTAGATTTTCACAAAGAAATGTCGCGAGAAAATTGTGCCATTATTAGCCCAAAGTTGCCAACATGATCACCAAAGACTCTCTTTTTATTGCTTCGCGAAGCACACACATGCTTTCTATGGCTGGTCTTAAGTACCATTATGGAAAGCAATGACCTAAATCGAACACACTAGATTCGGTACAGTTTAAGGTCAAATGTAAAAATAGCTACAAACTCACTTTGTATATAATATAAAAGAGTGAAATGTTGATGTTACGCTATAGAGGTTATTTTATAGTGTAGTGAATTAACACATTTTTAAAGAAACTTCAAGCGTATAATCAATTGTTTATATAAATATCAGTTTATATATGTGTAATCAACAGTGTTTAAGCACTGTATTTATGTCCGTCAAATTATTCTTGAATAATATATTCCTTCGAACAAAGACACTAGCATTATAGCGATTTAACAAAAGGGAAACAAACATATTTTAATATATCATAATCTATATGTTTAATACGCCATTGCAATTGAAATTCGAAATGTAAGTTTTACTATTTGATTTAGGAATAAATCTATGTAAACTGTAAATGTCAACATAATTATTTAACTGTTTAGTGGTTACACAAGGGATTGCATTTATATGCAAGAAACCAAGTTTGGTAATTAATAAATGTGACTAAAGATCGCTTCGCTATTTAAAATATTTTTGCCATTCAAATATAGCACATGTATTTATTGTAAACAAACATCAAAACTATGCTTTAGCTAAATGATGGTATTTATAACCTTGGTAGATAAACTGACAATGTTTACAAGAACATCACATCATTTCTATGAAATTTTGTTCCGATATCATTTTATTAGATTTCAATAAACAGGACTACCAATTCTGATATTAAGGTTGGAAAGACCGAATAAGTATATATGAACATCCAATATGTTGTTTATCAATGGTTCGGTATTATCACTCGACCTTATAATGAATTGAAGGGCAATCACCTTTATACCAATCACAATAGCCGAAGGTCAATTAAAGGTTAATGAAACAAAAATAAATCCAACATGTTAACAATATTTGTATATAACGCAGTTCTAAGTAACTCAATTTCTCCCGTAGGTGCTTGTGATAGTGAGCTGATTTTGTTTATGTGTTGGATAATACGATCAAATTTATTGAAAATACAAAAAAGTCACATAGTCTGTAAAGGTTAAAATTGTTTAGCCATGTTATTTATAAAATATTATTATTTATAATTAAGGGCTATTTATCACATTATTAAGTCACTTTATATTATGCCATCATGTTACACAATATGATTTCATCAACATACATTCAATATTAATTGAAAAATAAACATAACGCAATGAACCACGTCAAATGAAAATCAATGTCTATTGATAAACATATAGTTTAAGCAATAGTGTATTCTGGGAAGCCAATAAGTATAATTGATCAAATGTGTCAATAGGATTACATGACGTCGTATCATTGAGGTGTTTATTATTTTTGCATCATAGCATGTGCCTTATAAAGGATTGTTTCACTCCGGCGTGACTACAATGTATTTCTCATTGCAAATTCGGAAAGCGTGTTTTATTTGAGGCTCAATTTTATTAGAATAATATTAACACTAATGGATGTATGAGGAGCTAGAATCATGATCTTGATGAAAATGATGAAAATGACAGAAGTTATGCTATTTATTATTGAATTGTAACCTATAAAACTCCTAATCAAAAATAGTTGAAAGTCAGATGGGAGTCAGAATGTGTCAAAAAAGTATATTCAAAAGCTTCTGACAAAGCTTCAAACCAAGCTTTCGTAATGTAGTTTTTTGCTGAAAATAGACTATTTAATTCCATTTAAATACCATTTAAACGTATGTCAAACTTTACTCAAACTATGGAAGTTTCATAGAATATAAGTATTTCTTTATAAAAGATACTTTACGTTAATCTTGAATTTCTATTAAAACTTGTCAACCGATGTAGAATCTTAAAAGCAGTGTGGATATAAGAGACAACTGCTACGGATACACGATAATTCCATCACAAGATACATTTCGCTGAGTTTAGTCTCAAAATAATATATGTCACTATTGACATTGCGAGTAGGATTAAATAAATCTTCTCAAGAAAATACAATTATTAGTCATATACCATTTACCCTGTTAAATTGTCGATGCGCTGACTCACCTGTTTTAATGAACACCCACTATCACCATTTTACCACAGCTCTAGAAATATTTGAAATATTTAAACTCATTTGATTTACCGCATACAACAAGTTTTTAAATACATTGATATATTTAGCATATGCGCAATTAAAAGAAGAATGAACATTTGTTTAATGTTTAATCTTATATTTGGCATGTTTTCTCTAATTTATATATATTTGGCATTATGTATATTGAAGTATGGATATATTTTATAATTTGTTATGCACTCATAACAGCAAATGAAGACTTAATGAGTTTCTAGATTTAATTATATATTCATTTAACTATATTGACGACACTGCATCAGAATAGATATATTCACGAAATATGCCTCAAAAAGCAGAGAAGTTACTGACCTTGTTCATTTTCATCACTATAAACAACACACTCCATTTCGTAAAGAGCCCACCAACTTCCTTTATAGACAAATATTTGTGACTTTATGGACTTCAAAAACCGTTCGAATGTTTGCAATTAATATTGCCGTTTCTTTAATAAAAAATGTTTCAGGTACCATATAAGTTGTAAGTACACAGGGAATTCATAAGTTTGACATCACAGAACAAAAATCGTGCAATATTCGGTCATGTCGGATTGCCAATGTAATTTCACCTTACTAAAGGGACCCGGTGTAGTTATTAGTGTCTATGACATGTGACTATTGGCATTGACTTTGGGGTCGGATTTGTTTGCAAAAGAGGAGCGGGCATTAAAATAAAAGAAAACGGGCAATGGCCTTATTTCTCTGTTATCTGCTTTAACCACCAAACCCTGTTTTGTCAGACGGACCACCATTTTTTTTCTAATATATTACTCAGCAAAGAGTGTTTTATGTCAAACTGGACTCAAATATCGTAATGTTTCGTTAGTTTTTTTTTGTATTTTATGTTCATTTCAAAATCCTCATATGTCCGTGAGTGATAATTATTTGCAATTTAATGTGCAAAATGTTGGGTTTTCGATTGTTTTATTTAAAAAAAGTTCACCTTAATTGAAATAAATAACCGCAATGTCTCATCAGTAAAAAACGGTGATTGTTTTCACACAACTTACTGATCAAGATACCGGTATAGAAAACAATATTTTTTTCTTACTTAACCTCTCAGCATTATAGCCTTTTGTTGTTTTCCTTAAAATCTGCAATCGACAACATGTTAGCATAAAGGCGTGTTTAACCCATTTAATCTTAAAGCGCCAGTGCTTAGACACCCATTATACTGATCATTTAGTATTTTCTCAGCTCATCTGTTAAACTCAACTACATTTAGGGAAAGCACAAACGTTTAATCGATTGGAATTTTATCGGCCCTGTTTCAGGACAAATGGCTAGCCTCTTTCTTTAACAACAACTGCTTATGGATAAATCTTCGTTGTAATGATATTGTCCTTTAGAAAATCATCACAAATTATTTAAGTATTTCTATGCGAGTTTTTTGGTACACCATTGTTTAGATTTCAATTATGTGTTATATGCATATGCATAATAGGTTCAACTTTCTAATTTTCAATATAACGATTCCTGAGAAACTGAGATAAAAAAGTTAGACGTAAAGTCACATATCAGGGCATACATGTATGTATAATTTCACATATAATGAAAATGGCATGTATAGAGAAAGAGTTAAATACATTATGAAAGGAAAAGCGGAAAATTTGGAAAACAAATAAATAGAAAACAAGAGAACATCAACTGATACAGTAAACGTTGATAAATCCATTTTATCACGTACATCTTGCTTGGTCGCAATCTTGATTGTGTTTTTATATATCGATTTTCTACACCCGTCTGATGCATGTTTTCGTTCAAATTGTTCAGCCCTGATCGCATTCACAGAGCACATGACATCTCATCCACAGCTCTTTTACAAAATTGCTTTCCAATTTGCTGGGATTTATGGGAGAGGTAGCAATAAAAGCCCAATGTTTTGAAAAGGCATTGCAAACAATCTATTGTATGTCTGTATTTTTAATCCGCCCCTTCGCTAATTGAACAATGTAATGATAAATTATTAATATGTTAAGTAGATAAAGTTGTACCACATCCCACATGATTGCTAAATATTGTTTTGGGAAAAAACACCAATTATAAAGCGATGAAACGGATTTAACGCAAACACGAATATAATGAGAGGCGAGATGATAAGAATGCTAAACACATTGAATTGATAGTATTACCGTTAATATTCAATATTGGAATGTCATGAAAAGTACATAATTTCTTTTTCCTGATTAAACGAACCCCTTTTTACCGCTATTGGCTTGTGCACAACCATTTTTAGTCCGAAAAAAAATGTTCTGCGTTCACTTCCGAGTATGACGTTTTGCTATGATAACTTTTATCAGGAT
>LQRL01030000.1:5024-15763 GCA_001703475.1 Hydroides elegans
CTAAAGTTATAGTTTAATCGAGGATAGGTTCTTTTTCATTTACAATAGTTTTGATTGGTTTTGCCAATCGAAAAATATTGATTTTCACAACCAATATTTATAAATACATATTATAATGTTGTTGTTTTTTTTAAATTGTTTGTTATGCTTACAAATATTATTATTCATCCAATTGTTTACCAAAGACATATATTTTCAAATAAAAAAAATAAACATCTTAACATTGGTACCGCTACATCTTAGCTTACTAAATATCAATCAAAATATAGCCCCTCCATTCCCCATTTTTTCTGTTCCTGTCCATATATAAATTCATAAACTGATCGCATTCCAATGGCCGCCCATAAGTAAAACGGAAACAATGAGCCCTTCTTTTCGATACCGTCCATCGAAGCACTCTTCCTTCATTCCGATTTAGCCGTATTAATCCCAAGTCCCTATAGTGCCATCAAGATTTTCCGACCAACCTCCGCTTGACAAAAAAACCGTTTATTTTCTAAACCGTTTCTTGTTTTCTCTTGTTTTTTATTCGATGACAATCATTATATCGCATTATCTTCGCATTCTATCCCGTCTACAGGTATGCTATTGTTACATTCCGGCGAACGCGTGTCGGTCTCCGAAACATACGGTGCGCTTCTTCTAATAACAAATTTATCTATTTTACTTGTTTTTATATGTTGTTTTTCATATACACTGGACAAAGCTGAATGCCTTATTTGTATTTATATAATAGAGTTTTGGGCTCTTAAATAGAGGGGTATTATTCAATAATTTCAACAATACAATTCTTCTGTTTTAAGACTGCAATTAAACGTGCCTTTAATCTATTGCGGCAGGGGGATAGTATTTATGGGAGATAATACGAGATGATTTGCAATGCCTGGGGCTAAATGTGCTGATACGATATTATATCAAACGAAAAATATGCCAACATTTCGGCCTTCCTAATTGCAGTTCAACTGTACAATAACAAATTGTAGTTGAGGTATTACTGAGATATTATTCAAAACCCAATGTTTTAATTTCCTTAATGTTGGGTTTTTGTGATACAATGTGTCTTCGTGAATTCTCATTCTTCTTACTGGTGAAAGAATATTTCTTTTTCTTATAAGAATAAATCTAAGAAAAAAATTACGAATAGTTGTTTGATATTTTAAAACAATAGGGTTGTAACTGAAGAACTAAAAATTGCATATCGGATACGGGTGTGTGAATAATAATTCTCGAATCGGCTACCCTGTTCGTTACAATCGAAAGCTTTTCATTAATCAATAACATAAACCCAAGTGATAATTCATTTGTTCGATATCCCCAATAAACACGCCTTTTAAATAATTTCCACACTCATTGCATTGTTTTCTAAGTAATTTATCAAGCGTATGGGCTGTAATCCATTGAATAATACCATTCATCGACTTATTTCAAGTCCAGAATATAGTACGATTAAAGCATTGCAAGTTATCATCTTAACAAGCCTTATCACTTTCTTCTTATTCACTTGATGGGGTCTTATGTTGAAAAACAATTGGTTTTATCAACCATCGGCCTACCTAATCTAATCACCACTCGGCTACCCTTGACTCTAAAAATCCACTTGTTGAGCTATAAATATGCGAAAACTTTCTTCAGTTGTGAGCTAAAAGATGACTGAAGATGCAATCGATTCGAAATCGAATATCCATTATGTCTTGTCAATTTGAGTCACGATTATTAATAAAAACAACATTAAAAGAGAGGACCCCTTAAAATGCGAGATCGGCATTCTCTGAGCTCTCTATTAAATGACAGTTGGGGACAGATAGTAGATATCAGTAGCGACACAAACCAGAACGTATCAACTCCTCAAACGCACCGTGAGAGTTGACTCCTAGGTTACTCGCTGATACTCCAGAGTTACGACAAGAGTCCTTAGTATAGTCGTGAACATGAAAATGCACTATCACTACCCACTCGCCCCCTCTAACCGTGCTTTTGATCTCGTATTCTAGATTGAAAATGCAGAGGGTGGATGGATAGAAAATAAAATAGAATCGACGTGGCAAAAAGAACACGACGTCATGTTGACATAACGACGTCCTTTATTACAACATTACAGATTCCAGTTCACTATGGCCCAGGTTTTGTCTTTGTAGCATTGTTGTGATTTAGGACGCATAATGACGCCTTAAACGTTTGATGCTATCTTTTTCTGAAACACCGATGTTATATCGACGTAAGAGCGACGTCAGGCGACGTTTGCCGAGTGCGACGTATGATGCACGACATCAAAGGGATCGGCTTGGGTCCTTCATGTCACATTGAAAGACGCAATGATATCTCCTTTGTCATTCGTCTCGTTGACGAAGCTTCTGGATTAAGCTGGATAAGGTCAAAATTTGGGAATTCTGCATAATGAAGAGGTATCCAATGAATAATCGACAACATTAAACTGCAAGTAATTCATGTTATATTTTTATATTTTGGCAAAACACGGAATGACTTTTGATACAAAAATATTTTCAAGCATCCGAACTATTCCCATAATATGCACAATCTGTTTTCATGTTTTGTTTCCTGATCCCAAGTACAGGGTCGAATTCTCTAAGCTGTTATCATCCAAAATATGACTAATTATCGTTCTACAAACATTGATTATGAATGATTGCAATAAGAAATCTTTTATTTTGACTTTCTAATTTTGATATCGGGAAATACCGTCACATCATATTGTCTCCAGCCCGTACAAAACATTCTCATCATCATCGTATTTGTGAAGTATCTCCTGAACCTGTTATTTGAAGTCACTTCATCGGCCCTCGACTCGAACATCAAATGCAAATTTCTTCAATTCATGACAGTCGCTAATTGCCTGTTTGATCGCGAGGAGCCGTTCTATCAAAGACTCATGACTTCTTTTGGTTTTATCTATGTGATAAGCGGTTGTGTATCGGGAGCTAAAGGCTGAGTGAGCTAATTTGCGCGTTTCGAAAGACCTCCCTGGACTCGTCCGAAAGAGATATGATAACTGTCACGTGATGTCTACTTGAGGTCACGCCTCTTCATGTCTTGTGAAGGTTACGTTAACGGAGATTGTGAAATAGATAATAATATATGTATTGATATACATGTTTAATCTAGGTGAAGAGAAAGGGTGTCTATGTCTGGTCTCTTAGACCAAAGGCATGTTGCTTTTATATTTCTTGTATATTTTTGACATGGTGTTAGAGGCGTGGGTTGGATTGGGTGATTCACTGCTGTTAATTGGAGAAGCAGAACAATATGTTTTAGTATTCAGGATCTCTTTGACAGCTCTCTGTAGATCTATTTCACACTTTTGTACAAGCTCTTTAAACCAGAAGGTACGACTATAAAAGCAGCCAAATCGACCCTTTTCGATTTCATTTTTCACTCACTGCTCGAGGTGTAAACATCGATACACATACCGAGTTTTCTTGAATATTTCTCTAAGTAAGATACCAATCTATTTCTAAATTTCATACATCACTTATGACACATTATGCATGCACTTTCTGTTATTTTTATGAAAAGGTTATTCTTCTGATATCTAAAAAATGTATTTGAAATGTGTTTTGAAAATATTTTTTGAATTTATCACGTGACTGCATTTGAAAATTCACCAATGAAATGCGTGGTGTGTATCCTGATGGACAACATGTGAAAAAGGCTAAGGGTTGATTTTGAAATCTCTGGAGGTTTTCAAGTGTTGCTGCTAATTATGAGTTCCACCGAAAATGTCCATTAGAAAGTCATTAACACAATACACTGTCTGCGAAGATGTCTGTTTCTTAGGATCTTGATCACCATATCAAATTAATGTGTTTACTAAACAACAAACATTGTGAGATGCGTGGTAAAACTGACTAACGATATGTAAAAACCCCTAAATATAAGCACAGCCCACAGAACGGTGGAAAAATCGCTTTTCTTATCGCTCTGCTTTAAACGATAGTGATGACTTTGTGTGGGTAGTATTTAGGTGTTTGATGTGCTTGTGTTTTGCAGGTATATTCACATCTTAAGTTGAGTCAGATTTGAGATTCAAATTTAATTCGAGTATTATATAGTTAGGTTGATAATCAGATTATAAGAGAAAATCATATTTTCTCACTTATTTATTCAGTAATCTATCTGCAGCTTATTTTTCCACCTGAAATCTTATTCGCGCTTATTATGACCTCATTATGCTTTCCTTATCTCGGTTTTCAAATCAAAATTTAACGAACTGCAAATTAACTTTCTCCCAAAGTTGACACTAATTGGTTGAAATTTGTATCACCACCTCAGATATCTACCGACTTCTCAGCTTTTATTTGGCGAACGCGATTATTTTGCACCCTCCTTAAAAATCAGATACAACCCTAATTGAGTCGTATATCAGTTCCTGTTTCAAGGGGCTTTCCCCTTGGCTTCGGGTTATGAGTTTGACAATTTTAAACAAAACTCATGACCTTTTCCTTAAGCAGCCCCTACGTTAATGAACGTAACCCAAGACGGTCGCGAGTCCTGTACAAATCACCTATTTTTGGCCAGGGGGGTTTAGAAGCGATATCTCGATTACACGAGCAATGATATCTATCGGCGACCTGAACTCATTGTGTATATGGATGTTGTCGGTGACATGTCGTTTATGCTTCATTGGTTTTACGTGTTGACTTCGAGAGTCCGGTTCGCTTTTAGAGGGATAAAGACCCGATCGGGCATGGGGTTACCGATTTTGAATTTTGTAATCGATGTCAAAATGCATGTTTAAGAAGTTGGTTTCGTAGCGTGTGAGTTTTGGACGGATGTTCTATATTTGGGCTATATTTGGATGAATAAGATGTAGCCTGGCTATTCAAGATTTCTCTAATCGCGCAAACTAACCTCACAAATGGAAAGATTCACTATACAATATAATTAGGAATTTTCATAACGACGTCGTGCTATATTTCGACGTTTACTACAACGTTTCTCCCCATGTAGGGTTACTCATTATTGACGCAGTTGAAAATCTCTTTTGGCCATAAAAGAGTCAGCATTTGCAGAGTTGTACTGCTAGGAGGCGACTTGATCGAAGTTCTCCGAATGGCTCAAGGCTGTGTGATTAAGGAAGCGAATGGGCTTTCATTGGTGATTGGATTAATCATATAGGAACTATGGGTTTAATGAACTAAAATGGTGACTTAAGAAAGAAAATGATTTATTTGGTCATAAACAAGATATTGAAAGATAGATGAATGTATATTATGTTTGTTCTGAAACTGGTGTTAGTAATGTATTTCTATTTTTACTGCGATTGCTATGATGTTATTATATTTTCTTTTGACAAAAATCGAAGACCATCAATATCTATACGTTTAAAAAAGCATATACTTTAAAAAAGATAATTTTAAAACAAAAACATATCAGTGGATAAAAATCGCCGTTTCTCACTTACTTCTGAGTCACTTCAACCGTCCGTCCCTCGGGGCCCACTTCACGTGCCTTGGGTAACACCACACCCCAAATATTGTCGAAAGTCATATTTTCGATCCAATGCGTACCTATTGCAGCGAGGGGGGTCTCGGCAATCGGTGTAATTAGCGAGATATCACCTTTTGTTCAAAATAATTTTGGGGTCGTATTCAAAGTAAACAATTTATTTGCAAATATTAAGACATAATATAATGAATAAAAATTTTAATCATTATCATATGATGAAAATGTGTGACCACCTCACCATTTTGCACTAAGCAGCCAAAAACTCCATTATGAACATTAATAACGTCAATTACACCTTAAGTTGTATAAACTCATTTAAAATACAAATCAAACATAGTCTAATATTTATTTATTCTTCATGATTTTTGAATGCGGTCCCCTCCCATTTTCTCGCATTGACACGCAGTGCAGTGACGCAGAATCGAGAGTACACATTGAGCGTAAATCGCGCGTGAAATCCAATGTTAGACCAATGTTGACGTTTTTAAAGAGAGCTCTTTTCGTCCTAAAGGCTAATTGAAGGGAGTCTGTGCAAAATGTAGGATTCAGTTAGCATTATACTCTTTTATAAAACAAACAGATGGATCCGCAACATTAAAATTGCGTTCTTATTGCTTTCAAGACGCTTCAAGTAATAAAATTGTCCCTCCGTATTG
Source organism: Hydroides elegans (assembly GCA_001703475.1). Taxonomy (NCBI): domain Eukaryota; kingdom Metazoa; phylum Annelida; class Polychaeta; order Sabellida; family Serpulidae; genus Hydroides; species Hydroides elegans. Next base: position 11,144 of record LQRL01030000.1, read on the forward strand.
TCATATGGGCGTATAATAACGGTATTTGATGCAGTGACAGTTTTGAAATAACATAGATAAGGGTATTAAGCAAAATGATATCATAGTGTTTTATTTCATTTTGCAAGGGGGCCTCAAGTTCTGTTTATGATGCTTTTATGATCTCTTTGCATTTGCATTGTATGATTGTTGCTGGTGATTTCAATAGCAATCTATTCGAGGCATTCACCTGTTTTGTGTCCTCAACATTTCTATGGATTCGTGGACATGTAAAGGATGTTTTATGTCTGAAATATGTCTTGTTATTAAAGTAAAAATAATCGAAATAGTTTATATTAAACTCGCATTCAAGTTGAGTTTACAAATATTTCTGTTGCTTGCACTAATTGGCATTTCAGTGAAAACCTACCAAATACATATTTATTAAAACATACTTTTGATAGGCTACACAAAATATGATAAAAGGTAAATGCGCGCATAAAAAGGACCAAATTCCGTGGCGCTTTTCAATTAAATTAAGTCCTTATGAGACATATTCAAAAGCATTTTGTTGACAAGACCGCATAATCAAGCAAACGCCTTTGATCACGAAAAAATCAAAAGTGCATTTCGACCCGAAAAACAATTAACTCGCGACTGTCAATCTTTCAAGTTTCTGCACCAAAGAAAGATGGGGGTGCTTTTCAGTTTAATCGTGTATTCGTCGACAGTCTTGGTAAGTGATAAGCAAATAACATGTCAGCGCCTTTTGTCATTGGCATTCGTTCCTTATATTGCGCCGCTATACACGGCGATCAAGGGGAGGTACGGGGGTGACTTGAACGCAAACCACGTTTTCTCTATAAAAGCCCGGTCCCTGACACATATAACACACACGGCTGGTAGCGGCTACCACACCCTGCCACCGTCTTCCACCGTTCTTGGTTCTTCACCGATTTTGGCCCCAGGGCTCTCAACACTGCAAAATCCCAGAAAATAGCGAGTGTAACACGGCGGAAAATCGCTTTCACCTCAATGTCTCTTAGTTGGAACCAATGTAAAAACCTAACTCTCCCGAAGATAATAGCTAGATAATAATTACATGCTAGTTTAGATATCTGTCGTTCCTTATGTGTTTTTGTATGTGTTTTGTGTTTCGTGTGTACCGTACGGAGCACAAACATAAAAGCAATCACCGCGCATCAGAAGACTTTAGCGCCAATTCAATAAAGATTTGTTGCCCTCACAAGAATGAATAGGCGAAAGAAGAAGATTGGAAATGGAAGTGAAATGTTTAAACTAGTCGTGGCACCCCGTTCGTGGTAGCTGCCCTCACGCCCCGGTGTCGAGTCGGCCTGGGAAAAGCAATAGTTTGTTTACTGATTGAATGGGCGATAATGTAGTATTTAGACAGAAGATGTCAGCTCAGGGTGCTAGAACGGAGTCCTAACAACATCCAAGTGACATTCCAGTTTTACACGGGGAATCCGATTTCTGGTTGTTGGTGAGAAAAACAATCCCAAGGGCTTTCCGCGCGCAACCCCGCATTTTCAACTAGAAACACGTCACATTTTACGTGTTTAACACATAAACGGAGTGACAGCTCTAAAAGTGATAACCGATTTGTAATCCGCTTGAAATCGGAGCAGTGCCTTTAATCTTTCTTTGATGTGGCGCAGTTTTGTGTCATCGCTATCTTGTCACAGGACATCATTGGGGAGAGCGACATCTTCTGGACGCAGTTGCTGATGATCCCCAACTTCTTATTTGAATAGTTTTGTTTTTGATTGGCTAATGACGATTTATCAATTATATGGTTGGGTGTTTGATGTCTATTGAATTATTTTGTTTAACTCCTATTTTGCGAATTATTTAATAATTTCCTAAAATTGTATTGGTCGAAATGATGAACCGATTACAAAAGGGGATACCGGCTTCTTTCTTTAATGGCATATAACCTACATTGACAAATCACGAAACTAGGCAATTAATCAACAACAATACGGGCAAAACGTAAAACAAGGACAGAAAGTAGTCCGCGCGTAGTGGTACCAAGTGCATGCAGAGTCTGCATTTCCTTTTGCGAGACTGATAAGCACACATAGGCTACACGGGTTTCAAGCCCCCAGCCCCTGGCCCCGCCAAAACCCATTCAATCCGACTCATTGCATTTTCAAAAGCCAGTGCTACATTGAACGACTTCAATAGCAACCCGATCCGTATGTTTCAGCGATAGGGTCATTTCTCGCTCGATCGAACTGCGTCAATACGGGAGAATAGGAGAAGAAAGGGGGAAAGGATTCCATATCTTTAAATGCAAATAGTGCCACCATTTGGCGAAGGCTGAATCAGGCACTCTCCGATCTCAAACATGATTCTACAATTTACTAATAAGCCCCCCAAAAGGACTTGAAATCTCTTGAACAATAATCATTTAGAATATCTGAAGGCATCGGAATTTTTTCATGGACTTTTCACTTTGTTTTCTCGCCGTCTCTGCCAGGACTTTCAGCAATTTACGGTATGAATCAAATGACAGCATTCTTGTTTGATTGGTAAAACACCTTAATATGAGATTTGAGTGCCGCTAAATGTCAAGATTTGAAATGATTCATTGTAATAAAAATGCAAAATTTAATATAAAACATTCCCCTGTTTTTGCTTACTGATGTTGATAAAAGTCACTTTTGCTAAGCAATTTCATAGTTGAGTCATAGTTGAGATATACATGTAGATTTGTTAACGTATAGCCGAATATTTACTTGTATTTGGCGTATAAACTGCAAACGAAAAAACACCTACAAATTTACCTCTTATTTTATTTTTCCTAATTACTAAGAGTTTTATCTTTGATTTAGAAAGTGATCTACTCTTAACTGTTCCAAGTTTATTTCTTCGCTCACTTCACAGTTTTATTCAACAAAACACCGATAAAAATATGCCACACTTCAAACAAATCAGTCGTTCAAAGTCATGCATAAATTATGATACACATTTCAAATCAACCAAAAATTATGAGAAATATTGTGTTCGCTCGATTTCCAACATTATGTTTTGATATTTTTTTTCTACTCTTTGGAAATTTTTACCCCGAAAGCGTTTCATATATAAAGTGTCAGGTTAAACTTTATATGTCTTACATTGAAAAGTCATATATAAGCAAAGGTCCTTTTAGCGATTCATTGCACTTGCTTAGGCCATAACACATCACTGTTATGATTCCAAACAGATCATATATATGTCTCCAGGTCACGAGTTTTGTGCCTCTAGCTTATGCTTTATTTATAAACTGTGCTAAATGCTGTTTAAATATAGTGTTTTCAGTTTTAAATAGAAGTATGATATTCTAAATCTTTTCAAGCAATATATTGACGGACTGTTGGAACATGAATAAAATTGGACAAACTTGAAAATGCCCTTAAAATTTAAGAAATATTTCGTCGATTTCGCTTTGTTATTTTTAACGTATTATAAAATTTGACTTTGCGCAACGATCCCATAAAATGTTACTGTTTGATTTTGTTTAAAAGTATTAAAAATTATTTTCGATATATTTGATTCCAGAATCAAGAGATTTCAAATCCATCTCACCGTTGTTGCGACTTCACATCAACAATTTCATTCCGGTGAGTGTCAGTATAATTTTGATTTTATAAATAATTAGATAAATATATATATGGTTTGTTATGCTATGTTACCATGAGAAAAAGTAATATTTTGATAAATATTTCTCATCCTATTAAAATACAAATGTACATATCCAAATGTCATCAATATAATGATAAGCTACATAATCGATAAAGATATATCAGTTCGGGTCTAACATACCAATGAGATTAGATTGGTTTCAATTCGTCTGCGTTAACGGAAACTGGGATATTTCTGAAAGAAAAAAGAAAGAAACAAAGAAAACTGAAATTAACATGCATTTAAGATGCGCTCAGATCAATCATAATACGTCTCGCATTAAAAGGAGATAACATCGTGAAACGATATTTGAAAAGTCGTTGGAAACATAAAATACTATGACATTTGGATATATGTGTCTTTTCATTAACCGCTACATAAACCCTTAATTATCCAAGGCAGTCTCTTATTAATATTTGCTTTTCTTTGTCTATCGCTGTTTAATGATACACTAAACTATCTGCTCCCCGCACCCCCGGGCTTAAGGTTTTGAACTATTTTAGACCGAAAGGATTGGATTGGTGAACTGATTTAATACAACAATATGGCTTTAGTTTGTTGAATAGAAATGCATGTTAACTGTTGCTAATTTTACAATGTTTTACGCTTTGAATTAGTGTCAATATATAAAGCATGATATAAGACCATAACTATAAAATTTCTGATTTAATATATTGATTGTCTAAAATAATACCATATTTTTTATATGCAGTCCCTCCCCATCAATTACTTTTTCCGACCACCCTCAACAACGAATTATATGCGATCAGCAAGAATAAAATATTAGGGGTTAAGCATGTCATGAGAGGGGAGTGATTTTCGCTCAATTTCAATGATTTAGAGCGAGATGGGAGGTTCTGCAGTTATAGCTGGGAGGGGTAGGGCTTTTCATATTTTCTATTTTTCCCCGCGGGGCACATGTCTTTTTGGAATAAGGGTGGTATTAGGGCATATATTTTATAGCTTTGTGATGGA
>LQRL01030021.1:8389-27419 GCA_001703475.1 Hydroides elegans
AGAATTTATTTCATGTTCAGACAAAAAAACGGACATAAAACAGATGGAAATATTTAAATATATTTCATTTATCAGTAATAATCGTTTTATTAATACTGACGGGTCCAAACCAAATTACTGGAACAATTTTATCTTTGGCCCTTTCGGGGATTTTAAATTGATTAATTATTTTAATTAACTTGACATTTAAATTTAATTATCTAGGAATAAAAACAATACTACAATTCGTGACAAGTGAAATCTGTCATTTCTCCTCGGGAAATCAAAAACATAGTTTCACTCGAGCTTCGCTCTCGTGAAACTATGTTTTTGCTTTCCTTCGGAGAAATGACAGATTTCACTCGCCACTCATGAGGTATTGTCATTTTATCGCACCCGGACTATTTTCCGATTGCACTTCCGAAATCAAAGTTTTAAAATAAAACAATATTAACATATATTAACGTTTAAATAATTGAATGCGCATAGATTGTTTTCTTATCCTAGATAATTTATAAGCTAACATTTTGTAATCCAGTCTGATTGTCAATATTATTAAAATATTATATTATCGCCCACCATGACATGGCAAAAATTGACTTATTTTCAGTAACGATTTTATTTGTTATTCAATGTAATAAAGGGAATACAATATTCAGATTCAATACTGTGAGGTGTTTATTTCACTCAGGGGTCAAATTGGATGCACTCAGCCTTCGGCTTCGATGCATTCAATTTGACTCCTTCGTGCAATAAACACCTAACAATATTGAACCTTCATAAGGCATTCCCATAAAATTGATTTTAACCTAGGCGATAAAAAAGGGGGCTAAACGATGGGTATTTTCGTGTTTGATGCACAATGTTTTTCAGATTAAAGAATGTATCGTCATACAGCCCCCATATGCTTCATGTCGAGTATGTTTTAGATGAGTAAACACATGTTCGGTCTCTACTTTTAAAAATGTGTCGGTAAAAAAATACGGGTATTTTTTAAAGAAAACTTGACTGATTTCAATAATGCCGAGGCAATTTGCCGAACAAGCCTTTTTTCGTTATGTGCGTTACACTTGTATGTCATATGTATTAAAGAGGTCATCCAGTGGTAAATCACATAAATTCAACTAAGAACATATTCATAAATATAAGGTCTTAAATAATTGAATGCATTTGTTTAAAATTCAAATCAATTGTTAATTTCCTTAAAATTAGGGTTTAAACATGCACCTCACATGAAAAATTATCTGTGTTGCAGTACAATTGTCACGTGTTATTATTGCGTCACGATGGGTACTCAAACAAAGTCGCTGCATATTAAAGTACTATATTTCCATGCAGGCGATTGATTTAATGAGTGAAAACAAATAAATAAAACTGATTGCAATGGTATTAATTAACTGATATGGTTCATCGATGTGTTGTTTATGGTTGCTCAAACCAAGCAACCAAATAAATAGCTCTACATAGCTTTCTCAAAGACCCATCTTTACTGCGTCTTTGGGAAAAATTGTTAATAGGACAAGAGTATGGACAAAAAGTTAATCTTCTAGCAAAATTTGTAGTGCTCTATTGGGTGCTCTTTCTTTCAGAAATAAAATTTATACAACAAAACAAATATGAACCATCGAGTCTTTCATAGAAAATAAATAGTTGAGTGTTCGCTTTGGACCCATTGGATGCTGTTTTTTAGTGTTTTTTAGAACACATAGACATATTGGGTGCTTTTTTTAGAATACAAGAATCATACATAGAAATATTTCTTTCTTTTATAATGGAAAAAGACTAAATAGGAAATCTAGGTCCTACTCAGGTATTCATAGTAAAATTTCATAATATAAAGAAATATTCCATGGATGCCCCTTTTGCAATATTTTTTTGTTTGAATGAAAAAAAGGGTGCTCCTAAATCGACCGAGATTGTATACAATATTGGACAGTTCCTTTTTATATGAAACCATTATTTAAATTAAGACTACTGCATTATTTTAACATTTTCAGTTATTTATTCATGTAATTTAAAACAGTGTTTTATTATGTGCAATTTATTGAAAAAATGGATATCGCTCATAACATGGTAAAATATTAATATATGATATCTATTTGTAATTTAATTCTAAATTCATGATTTTTCAACACATGAAAAATATATTTGCCATACAGTAGCCTGGATTGAATTCCTTTGAACACCTTGTGCTTCATGATGTTCAACTTGGTCATTATTATCAGAATTGTTTCTATCATTCTTACACATAGGTTCAAACATATAGGGCCTGATTTCACCCTCATAATGCTCCACATTACTTGTTGGATTTGTTGAATTTTCTGCAATATTATCTTCGATATCATTGTTCTCACTATTTTCACTATTATCATAAACTAAAAATTCTTCAAATTCCATTGTTTATTGCGAGAAAAGTTCTCATCGCTTATAAGTTTATTCAGCAACTGCATTTGCTGTACCCATCGTGACGCAATAATAACACGTGACACGATTGGGAATTTCCATGAGGTTTTGTCAGTGTACTGAATATAAAAGCATGAATTATGACACAACTATTGATTATTTTGCAGTATTTTGGCAAGGGATGTTATTTAAATATGTTATTCTTCAGAATTCATAAATAAAACAAATGCATTATATGACCTCTTTAATACATATACTGTCTAAGAATGAAGGGAAAATAAAACGTATGAATCTGAATGAATAATTTTTTTTGCGGCAAAAGATGAATCGTCCAATCGACAAATATAATTCACTGAAATTGTAAAGCATATCCTTCAGCATGGGTTGTTACTATGCACTGAAGTTGGTAGCGAGGAACATTTTCTTTGTTGAAAATTGATAAACTTATCTTACACCTTACATATATGCTAAAAGTATTTTAGCTAAAACATATAAAGTATGTCTTATGTAATTATATAGACCGTTAGCTCTTTGTTATTGTGTGACGATAAGCATTTTTTTATAATAATAATTTCTAATAATTTGTCGAGTCGTGTCAGATGAAATATCAGAGAGGTTATGCAGATTAGACATGTGCTGAAAATTGGTTGGTATGATCTAGGTTATTCATTTTAAAAGGCATAAATTAGCAATTTGAATGGTTATATTAAGGTCAGATTGCAAATGGATCCAAACATTTTATATAAGCTAAACCTCTCTAATGCGCATGTATCTTTTGTGTCAATCAATTTAGTTCTTTCTTAGTCGGCCCATTTAATTTAATCAAAATTGTGATTTTTGTGGTAGACCCAGTCAATTAATGGAAAGACAAATGAATCCACTGGAAATGGTCACGCAGCGCAATGTTTAAATCGAACATTGTATGTCTTAAATTGAATTTCTTATTTCTATAGTTTTTGTTTGCTTAAGATGAACATTTCAATCTATTTAATAACTAGTAAGTGACATAAAATTATAACGATGACATAATCTTGACCTTGAATATTCTGTAAATTCAGTCACAATATGTTGTTTTGCCTTTTTATCATATTAATTAACTGGATTGATTAGTAAACCAATTTGACTAACAAATTAAAACAAAAACACAATTGAATAAAAAACAGTGATTCATTGAAAAAAACATATTGTTGTGAAATAAATATTGACAATAGACTTCAATTTCGTTTTGTGAACTGAGTACAATGTATTGTAATGAGCATGGATTTATCATTTACTACATATACAAGTATAAATAAGAATAAATCATCGGCTCTTTTGAAGATAGCGATTTTTGCAAAGGTACAAAACAGTCACACCAAACGTCATTACTTTTCATGATTAGTGGGTCACAAACGCTTTACATAACTATGTAATAATTTCAATTTATAAATAATAATATTTCAAAAATGTTTATTTTTTTGTGATACTCCGCATTAAACAGTTTAACGATAGAGCGTTGAGATAGACTTAAATTGCATACGTATTTTGTCTATATAAATCTCAATATTAGATACATATATATCAAGGTCTTTGTAGCATTCAGAATCAATAATATTGATTGATTGAAAATTGGTTAATACATTTAATTAAGCAATGATCCTCAACACTGTCAAAAAAAAAACAGGTCCTTGTATCTTGAAATGGAATTGTGGAACATATTTATGCTATGTGTTTCCCCTGATCCCAATAGACAATATTACTCGCTCAGAGATATTGAAAGAGTGCGTATTTGCAGTAATCAGTAGGTCGTGTTTTTATCCGATCACTGGGATCACACAAATGTTCCACCCAGCCATTGAAATGAATGGGTACCTGCCGCTAGAGCAGAGAAGGTGAAAGAGGAGTTGCGGATTTTCCATGGCATGGATTTGAATAAGCCTCAGCTGTTAACGGAAAATAAAACGGCTCATCGGATAGGATGCATGATCTAGTGTCTACTTAGATCAATTATTCAAACACAAAACCAGCTAATTAAAAAAAAGTAAATTCCTTGAATATATATAAATACATTTAAGACAAATAAGATATATCATAAACCGAACTGTCAGTGTTATATAGATTGTAGAATATTATTTATAATTTCGTTTTCGTTTTCATTTTTCGAAATATAAATCATTTTAGTAAAATAACGAAATATTTATGAAATATTTTATTTTTGGGATGAAACATGCTATAATAACATCATGCAATCACTTATATAGCCCGAGAAGTTTACATAAGAAGAAATCTAAGTGATGCCAACTCAATTCTATATGCTAATTGAAAGACAATAGTGCTGTATCGTAAATGTGAGTAGGAAACGGTGCCAATCACATAATTTGCATTTAATGTGTATCTTGGGGTGAACAAGGCAAAGCTACATAAATAATGATCCGCGATGTTCCACATATTGTGCATGTGGGGGATTAAATATAAATCCAGGTGTGGAGCGTGGATTGATTTAACGTTTCAAATGAAAATATACATAAAAATGGACATGAAATATAATGTTTACATTCCTATACTCTATCAAGAAATGGTTACATCTGAGCATTTTTTCATCGAATGAATTAACAATCCTCATATCGTTCATATCCTCGTGTCGCTTCACTTTAACCCAAGAATAAAGAAAAGTTACAAAAAATCATATATCATACCAATTCTATCAGTAGAACAAGTCTGGATAAAAATAACATAGTTTAAATGGTCTTGGTAAATGATAACTTGGTCCCTGTGTTTGCAATAAATATAACAAATATATGGTGAATAGAAAATTTTTAATGTAAAATTATATATGCGTTCTCACGTTTGATAATCACAAACATACATAGATTTATAAATAAATCGCATGAGTTGATTCCTTTCTTTGTTAATCAGAATAAGAATGTATCGAAAAAATGACTTGAAAGAATCAGCAATTCATTTCATCGTATAATGATCTAAACGCAACGAACGTGCTTTTGCATGATGAATAAAGTATATGTTAGTGAATTTGACTCACAAATAGAAATGTTTAAGGGACCAAATGTGAGAGGCAAAGCATTGGTCCTATTTTAAAACATCTGATAATGATTATACCATTAATACATAATTCATATTTGTATAATTCAGCTAGTATATATACACGCATTTATTGTTTAATGTCTTCACAAACATAAGTATGGACAAAACTCTTTTGTCTCCTGTTAATCACCGGTATAAGTATATGCAAGGTAAATGATACACACATCTTTTATTCTTATAGCAGTGAAATAATAATATCAATATAATATGTAATAGAGAATAGTCAAGAAAAATGTTTCAACACGCGTGAATGATTTAGCACAAAATCTAAGTTTACTGTTAATTCTTACAGCGTTTATAATTTTTAGTGTGATTAATTATAATTCATCTTTTTTACAAATGAAAATGATAGATGGTGAATTTATATGGCTTTTTAATCAAGGTAAGGAGCAATTCACTGCAAACTGAACCACCTGAAGAGTGCCAGTCTACATGCCAAAATTTAATAGATAGAGTGACTAGCGTGGTAGAAAGACAAGAAGATGCTATACAAGACTTAACGAACAAGTTTTCTGTGATGATGAAAAGCTTTCATGGAAAAGTGGATACCCTTCAGACAAAAGTCAACAAAATTCCAGATCAGCACATATGTGAGTAGATGTAGTTTTTAAATAAAAATTGGGTACAACAAACAGTGATAGATACATATTCCATAATTTAAGTTGTCCTTACAATGATATTCTCAGATAATCCTCTGCTGAACACGTAAATGTGTTACCTCATTTGTAATTTATAAGCTATCAATTTGCATATACATTAGCTGGAAATCGGTATTTTAATTACGATTATTGATATTGATTTGATCAACTATTTTTATTTTTTGTTTATATTATAATTGACATAATCTTAAGTTAAAATATACGTTTATTAAGTTTCATATGAAAACAGTGCGGCCTAAGCGATTCTATGATTCAATTTGAGTTAAAAGGCATCGCTTATCTTAAAAATCTACGATGGTGTTCATATGTCAGATCGATTATGTAAAGCATTTAAGATGTTAATATCAGTTAAGATGGTTAAACGACGATTGCAGGTGTGACTTTTTAACAGCATATCAACTACATAGCTCGTAATTTTATGTGCTATGTATTCAAATGCATTTGCTTCACATATTTCGTGTTCTATCTTGGTATCAATGTAACAATTAAAAGAAATTAAAATCATTTATTTACTACTTATCAGATTAGAAGTACTTGACATAGATTAGAAGTATTTGACATAAATGATCTTCTTCTCGCTGTGTTTAAGACAATACCAAGGGAAACTCGCCATTCCTTTGCTTTTTCTTTAAATTTTCTGAGACAAGCGCTATAATCTTTACATGCTCTCGTAATTTTGTGAGCACATTCGAGTTACCTTAGCATAAACTTATTAGAATAGATTTACGAAAGTGATGATATTATCAATGTATCAGCCAGACATTCTGACCTCAAAAGTATACTGAAAAGGATAAAGGAGATGCCGAGAGACTCCAAACAATCATCGCTCCTAAATGTTTTTTTTTCACGCCAGAAACTCCAATATTGTACATTAATTATTAGCATAGAAACTGAAATTGAAACTTTGAAATTGTGAATCATGAGCGCTCCTGAGAAAGTCAAGCCCTGAACCACTCAAATAATAGAAACGTATCAACACGAATTCACCCATTTATGACAACATTTGTATCTTTTAGATGATGAAAATAGCGTTGGCTGCTTCTTAGATGCCATCTCTTTGACTTGTGAAGATAATGGGACGATTTCAGTAACAAGCGCTATATATGGTAAACATGTTTCCGAGTGCTGTGATTGTTGTGAACCAGACCATAACGACTGTACGATGCGCATGGTTGATAGCGACCAATCGGATTGGCAAACGCTCGTGACCAACTGTAACGGACAGGAGATATGCACATATTACTACACTGGTAGAGTTATCAATGAGTGCAAAGAGGGATATGTAGCTGACTACTTACAGATCTTCTACACATGCAACCAGGGTAATTCATATCCATTGAAACTTGATTACCTAGCACATTTCTATTATACCATTGTATATATCAAACTCCATAGGGAACACAATGTAAACATGTTTTCACATTTCAATCACAGCTATATATAAATCAATTGCTGTTCATCATAAAAAATTATCCCAATTTGAGTGTTACACAATACGGTTTATAATCTGAAGCTTATAATTCAATATGCTTATATTTAATTCAATGTTATTGCAATATATAAAATTGTATATTTCAAATATTTTAATTCAGACGTTGATGATATTTCAATAAATCGTTCAACGACTAATCCTATTGCAGGTAAAAGTTTAAGATGTTCTGATATAAGCACTATGTTGTATAACTAGAGCATGATATATAATGGATGCTTAGGTATTTTATGTCAGGTGACCATATGTCGTATCGCAACATATCGCACCTCTATGCTTTATATGATGTTTTTAAATGTCATTTATAATGTTTGATTATCCATCAGCATAGTTTTTGTAATTGCGCAGATCCGGGAGCCATTGGTTTCACTGCAAGAATTACCTCTGATAGATCCTTCAGTGCTGGCAGCCGTGTCATTTTTGATTATGTTGTTACAAATATTGGAAACAGCTATGACCCTTCTAGCGGCATCTTTGAATGCCCTGTGAAAGGGATGTATCAATTCAACATCTTCATCTTTGGCCAAACAAATAAGGATCCCAAGGTCAGAATCATGCGGGATAATGCAGAAATGGTGAGAGTATGGGCTGATGGAGAAATTGGCCTTAACCCTTCTGCGACAGCAATGGTCGTCATAGAATGTGAACTTGGTCAAAATGTCTATGCTGAATCTGTTGGAAGCGCTTATCTTGACGGTCAAGAGGATGGGTCACTTTTTTCAGGAGCACTTATTCGAAAAATATGATTCATGGTTAAAGGCTTTCATTGTTGATACCAAATAGTCAAAGAGACAAATCAAATTATTTAATTTTTATGCTTAATGTATTAATGTTAAAAAAACATGATATTGCATAAAAAATCTTTATTAAAGGTTTCAATTAATCGTTAAATTCTATAAAGCATAATAAAAAGCACTGCTAAGGTTAACAAGAAAACAATGTGCACTGTTGCATATATCAGTAATTCATAGTCTTGTAGTTAAAATAATTATATATGGTATCATTGGTGTTTACCAATGCATAAAGATTAGTTAGCAACTACACATGTAAATTGCACATATGTTTAAACACATTGGAATGATAAAGTCATTGACTTATTTCGTTAATTCATGGGTTTCATTGCAAGGAGACTGGTTCAAAGTTTTATGAATTACCATCATGATTGGTACTCAAAATTTGGACTTAAAACATAATTAAAATATATTAGGCATTTGAATATTATTTACATCAAAATATATTCAAATAAACTTTATTAAATAATTATTTACTCATATTGAGGTATATATTTGTATCAAGCAGATACACATGTGATAATATGAATGTAACACTGATCATCATGAAACAATAGCCAAACACAGAATACTATGAAACCTTATCACATAAATTACCCTTAGTCTATGTATATACTTACCTTATGTGACCTTATGTTGTTTCTGGCACCAGGTCTTTTTAGTCGTCAATGAACAGATCAGATTAACTTCGTTGTAAGGATTACTGTATGGTCGGCTAATTATTTTCAGTTTAGCTTTATAGTCATAAGCAACATCTTGATTATTCCAAATTTTATCGAGACGATTTTAACTGCCTTGACACTTGGTGCAGCTATAACCTCTGTAGGTAGCGCATTCCATGGGCTGACTTCTCTCCGATTGACTGACTCCCTTCTCGGCTTTTTCTGACTTCGCTCCTTTACGAGATACATTATGTGGCCCCTCAACACTCTCGTTGATTCTTTGACGCGTAACATGAGCGTTGGTGATCCTTTGTTTTATAATATATAAATAATCCTTGCATTATTTTATACACTTCAATCATATTGCCTCTCAAACGACTGTACACAAGAGGATGTAACTTCAACGTTTGCAATCTCTCTGTATAATTGAGATTTTCTATATCAGGGAGCATTTGTTAACCCTTCTTTGAATTTTCTAAATAGAATCTATATATTTTATTTTATAAGGTCATCACACACTGTTTCCGTTTTCTAAATGCTATGCTTTGTACATATGTATGAATGTTTTCATGTTTAGAAACTTATTCGTTCGACGTATCATTGCACATATACTACTTGCTTTGTTTATCTTCTCATTGATATGGATATCAAATTCAAGTGGACTATCGAAGGTAACACCTATATCATTTTCACGTTCGACTCTACCTATTTTTTATGCACCGTTGGTGGTTAATAAAGTATTTGGCATTCGGCAAACCGTTCATTGATGGTGGTTAACATTTTTCTGTATTGAATCTTTGTAGCCATTTGTCATTCCAATCGATCATTTTGTATACTTATCGTTGCTTTAACTTGTTGTCGGGACTAACCCCTCTTTTTATGTGAACAAAACAGGTATGATATGTTTACGCAAATTACATCTGATGCATACAATAGCAATTTATTTTAATTTACTATGCATTTAAAAGGCATTGTTTGTCATTTTTATTGAATAACACTCTATAGGTAAGATCCACAACTATTGTTATTGAGGGTGTCTATGGCTGTCTTTGCTCTTTTTTAAACCCTTATGAACAACATTATGACTTATTACGACATTTAAATTTAATTTACGTCCTTCAATATAGAAGCATTATGAAAAACGTAATAAAAACGTTATCCAGAAGTTATAAAACCGCTGTAAAAGTACGTTTTCTTCCTACAATCGCTCAGTTTATGTGAAGTATTTGCATTTATGATACATTTCAAGCTTCAAGCAAAGTAAATGGTAGGAAAGAGATATCAATAAGTATATCTGGTTGGCTTTGAATACTAAACAATTGGATGATAAAACTGAAGTGTAACGTGCACATATGTTTGGCAAGTTAACAAAACCTATCTATTCGAAACCTTGAAAATGTTCGGTATAGTTTCCGATATTTTAAAGTAAATTTCTAAACAACACAAGGATATAGTTTGGCATCACGTGACAAAAATGGCGGTTGGAAGGTAAACAAAGATTCACGTTTTTGACAGCTGTACCTATTTTATTGAAAATACTGCATTTTTCTGGTGAGCATTGAATTATCTTATACTTAATGTACATATGATATGTATGACAGTCTTTATTACTTATGTTGCGAAAGTTTTCATGGCTTCCTTGAAATGAAATATCAACTTGACATTCTGAATTTGATCATCTACAAGTAAATGATCATTTTAATTTTGCCTCATGGGATGAGATAGGGTTTGTTCATTAGACGTATCATGTTGTCTGTCTGACCGTCTGTCCGTCCGACCCAGCTTCCTTGGTGTACCCTTGCTCCAACGTACGAGGCCTCTTACATTGATACATCCGTGATCGGTTTGTAGGGACCTAACAATTTGGGTCCTTTGGTTTCCGGGTGTCCGTCCGATTGTCTGTCCGTCCGACACAGCTTCCTTGGCGTACCCTTTCTCAATTATACGAGGCATATTAAATTGAGATATCCGTAATCGCCTTTTAGGGCCCTGACGATCGGGGTCCTATAGTTTACAGGTGTCCGTTCGACTGTCTGTTCGTCCTTCTATCAGTCCAAATGTCTATCCGTCTTTTGCCGATTTCTCGTTTAGACTTATACTTTGAATGGAAGGTCATAGAAACTTGTTCATTCTATCAAATGGCATTTTATGACACAATTATATAATAAAAAAGTCTTGACCGGATTTGTTGCTGGAATCGTTTGGTTATGTACGTCACTTTCAAAGACTACGAGGTAGGTGTACGGTTAAACTTGTGTGAAAGACAAAACCCTTAACTAACAGTAAAGAAACGTATTGGGATAAGTTCATGAGCTCGTGAGGGCGAAGGGTCACCAAGTTATATGTAAAGTTGCCTGCCATATTCAAGCATGTATAAACTTTAGACCCATTCTTGGAAGAAGCCACCTCAACGAGACATCGAGAAGGGGAGTCAAGTCTTGCCTTCAGTAGAGCTTGGGTCATCATACCAGCCAGCTGTTAGCTGTTCGATATCGGCTGTAGCTTTGCGATAATAGCCAAAAGCTGAATCATGCAAACCATAGTCAAGTCATGTATGGTTCATGGCCTATAAACCTCTTAGCCTAGTCAAGTCATGCATGGTTTATGGCCTATAAACCCCTTGACTAACTTATGTCATACATGTTTTGAGGCCTATAAACCTCTCACCAAACCTGTTGACCCCTAGACAATAGCTGTGCGATACTAGACAATAGCTGAACGATATAAGACATTAGCTGGACGATATAAAAAATTAGCTGATGGATAATTATTCGGAGCTCAAATATTTTAAAGTTTATTTTTTCAACATCGGATTTATATATATTCCAATTAATTCGGATGGATTGACAAGATTTTTTTTTATTGTCGATAACGGTTTTACGCTTAATTGATGAAATGCGTTTAGGATCGCTATCATAACCTTGATCGACACTCGCACAAAACGGCTTTAGTATTCCTGCTGCTTCTTGATACTTCTTGCTGCTTCTTGATACTTTTTGTTCCTTCTTGATGCTTCTTGCTGCTTCCTGATCCTTCTTGATACTTCTTGGTCCTTCTTGTTGCTTCTTGATACTTATTGCTGCTTCTTGAAACTTCTTGTTTCTTCTTGATCCTTCTTCATACTTCTTGCTGCTTCTTGATACTTCTTGATACTTCTTGATCCTTCTTCATACTTCTTGATACTTCTTGATCCTTCTTGATACTTATTGCTGCTTCTTGAAACTTCTTGTTCCTTCTTGATCCTTCTTGATACTTCTTGATACTTCTTGGTCCTTCTTGCTGCTTCTTGATCCTTCTTCATACTTCTTGATACTTCTTGGTCCTTCTTGATACTTCTTGATACTTCTTCATACTTCTTGATACTTCTTGGTCCTTCTTGATACTTCTTGATACTTCTTGGTCCTTCTTGATACTTCTTGGTCCTTCTTGATACTTCTTGGTCCTTCTTGATTCTTCTTGATACTACTTGGTCCTTCTTGATACTTCTTGATACTTCTTGGTCCTTCTTGATACTTCTTGGTCCTTCTTGATACTTCTTGGTCCTTCTTGATTCTTCTTGATACTTCTTGCTGCTTCTTGATACTTTTTGTTACTTCTTGTTCCTTCTTGATCCCCCCTCCAAAAAATGACCCAAAAGTGGGTAAAAAAAATTTTTTGGGGGGGGGTTAAAAAAATTTTTTTTGGGTCAAAAAAATTTTTTTTGGACGCCAAAAATTTGGCGACTTTTGGCGATTTTTGGCGACTTTTGGCGACTTTTGGCGATTTTTGGCGACTTTTGGCGACTTCCGTTCATCCGGTGCCTTAAGATTACCATAGTGAATCCCTATAGAATAACAAAATGCTGATCATTCCCATATGCTTCCCATGTAATTTGAAAGATTAAATCGTTTATATCTCAGAATCTAGACATGATAGAGCGCTCTAACTAGTACCAAAATTTTTCTCTCATCATGCCCCTTAAATCTAGGTTGGTTTTGAAAAGTGTCCAAAAATGGCATTTTCAGGCCTCTATCTCTTCAAATAACGAAGTTAGCGAAGAAAGTCAAAATACGCGATCTATTTTCATGGTTTATGGGAGACATGGTGAATGTAAAAAATAAACAAAAATATACACTTGTGGGCAAAAGGTTCTAGTTTATTTGTGAGGGTTTTCTAAATCAATGAATAGAAATTAATCGAGTAAAAAAATAAAAACCACTTTTGTTGATATCTCTCGAAATATTAGGTTTTCATGGGTGATATTGCACAAAACTCTTTTAAATATATTGAAATACTTTTTTAAAGCATTTTAAATATTTATGAATCGATTGTACGTTTTTCCAGATTTTACCATGTCGCGCCATTGCTATGCTGTTGGCTGTCCAAATGGGGACTACAAACTCAAAAGATGGGCTGGTATCAAGTGTCCAGAGCACCTTGTTTGGCAGGGAGATGATGGATGTTCATGCAAACCACCTTTTCGGTAATATATCATAAAACCTAGAATAGAGAATGTGATTTTGTGATTAAGCATTGTTAAGTTTATTTTGTTAAGACCTTGAGATAGAATTTTATTATCACATATTTAAGGCCTTGCTTCTTCTTTTGTTTGTTTTAGGTTGCATCTCTTGTGTTGCTGAAAACTCAATGCCGGTATATGAGTGTGCAGTTGCTTAATAAGTAAGCGCTTAAAACCATCATTTCGTCCAACATTCCATTATGATTGTTTTCCATGTTGAGCATGTTATATTGAGGCTGATTATTTTATCATTTTATAAATCGATGTAAATTAATAATAGCTTATCAGTATTGTTCTTTATTGTAATTTTATTAAATTATTTATTCATTGTTATACTAAAAATATTCTAACAATTCTTTATTATTACAGATTATACAGTTTTCCAACTGAAAAGGCTGACCCAGTGGGACGTTTAAGATGGCTGCGCGCGCTTAACAGAGCCGATCCAAACAACAAAATCAAGTTTTTGATTCCAACGAAGAGCATGCGCGTGTGTTCCGACCATTTTGCTGATGGAATGCCAACAGCAGATCATCCGGACCCAGAACTTCTTCTCTCTCCACATATGGATGCAAAGTAATTAACTTAATTACAGTATATTTCGACTAACATTAATTATGATTGGTTTTAAACTTGTGTATTAAATTTGTTATTTTTTTCCTTGCATATTCCTTCTTTAGCGGTATAATAATTGGCACTATTGTATTTTATGAACTCTGATATGTTATGTATTGTTTCGTTTTGTATATTTCAGAGCAAATGAAGAAAAAATCAACACAAATGCAGAACGGAAGGCACGTTTGAAAAAGCGACAACGGCGGGACAGCGGATCAACGCAGCCTACGACTGCGATGAACGAAGAACCAGATCCAGCTCCTGAATCGGCGCCTATACACGTTCCGATGCGATTGTACAATGCATTAAAGTTTATTTTGTTTGTTCTATTAGCCGTCATCAGAACATTGAAATTGAACGTGAAAAAACAAATGCAAGTGAACAAAGTGTTGAACATAGAGAATATCAAACTAAACAAATGTTTAGCACAAAAAACGAGAATAAAAGTATTGAATCAAACCGTTGTTGATAGTGTGTTGAAAACGGATGATGATGTTAGATTTTTCACGGGTATAGGTTCTATTACCCTTTTCAAAAAACTACATGATTATGTTGCGCCTATAGTAAAACGAAGGTGGCAAGGACAAAAAAACCATAGTAAATTTAAGAAACGCATTTTATTCGATTCACCAAACAAGTTCGGACCAGCGCGCAAATTACATTCAACTGATGAGTTTTTGCTAACATTAATGAAACTGCGTTTAGGGCTTTTAAACAAAGATTTGGCTAAGCGATTTAATATTTCAAAGACATTATGTACAAGAATATTTCATAGTTGGCTTGTAGCCATGCATGCCACAATCGGTAAAGCCGTTGTATGGCCTACAAAAGAGCAAGTTTCATCATCAAAACCCCGCAGATATAATCATCTACCGGACATCCGAGCGATTATTGACTGTACCGAAATTTTTATAGCAACTCCTAAAGATCTAAACCTTCAAAATGTTACTTGGTCTTCCTATAAGCATCACAATACAGCTAAATATCTTATCGCAGTCGCTCCTAATTCAAGCATTACATTTGTATCTGCTGGCTATGGTGGTCGATGTAGCGATAAAGAAATTACTTTAAATAGTGGTTTTTTAGATAAATGTGACCCATATGATATGATCCAAGCTGATAAAGGGTTTAACATAAAGCGTGAATGTCAGGATCGGCTTTTGAACTTACACTTACCACCAGGGTTACGCGGTCAAATTCAAATGCCAAGTGTGGCTGTAGAAAAAACAAAAAAAAATCGCCAATTTGCGCATTCTAGTCGAACAAGTCATTCGAAGGTTGAAAAATTTCAGGATTTTAAGTAATCAGGTACCAATAACGCTTGTTCCTTACTTAGACAAAATGGTGGTGGTTTACTCTGGGCTTTGCAATTTTCAAGAGCCGATTTACAAAGATTAATGTAAACATGTATGTTTGTTAGGTTGGTCACTGGAAGACAATCAATTGAATATGACAAATAAATCACAGAAAATAACAATTCATATCTTTTTCTTTAATTTTGCTTCGAAAAAAATTACATATGCGTTGATATAATTCGTCCCCTGAAATTTTAAAAAGAACAGTTATCACATTTCCACCTTTCATTGTCTAACGGAAGATTACCTGGCATTATGTTAGTGCAATTAGAGTGAACCCATGATTTACATATCGAGCATTCAATACTGGTTTCGGAATGATTTTTCGGTTCATCCACGCATTCCTCCTGACATATATTACAAATATACATAAGACGAATACACTTTTTTGTTAATACACCTTTGGTACCTTTTGGCTTTTGTACCTTATCCGACGCTGAAATATTATCTGCGGAACGCTTCCCATAACAGTGGTCCGTTGAATTATCTTTGTTCCTAAACTCTGTATAACCTTCAAGGAGACACGGTCCTACTTGATTTAACCAGAACTGCTCAACTTTTTGAGCTATCCGCACCCATTCCTCACAATCGAATTTTATTCGCTCTAAAAAGTAGCCAAATGGCGAATACACAAAAAAATCGCAATAATGTGTGGAGGTACATGCCATTTGACACATAACCTGAAAGTAGTATTCAGATGACCTTTTCAATGATAATGTCTCGTTCACAATGCACAGATGACTATAATTATCAGCGTTTGGCTGTTCGCTTTTACAACTTAAAGGACATTTTATTTCGCAAACCCCCTTCCCACAACATTTACATGATACAATTAGATCTGGGGA
Source organism: Hydroides elegans (assembly GCA_001703475.1). Lineage (NCBI taxonomy): Eukaryota > Metazoa > Annelida > Polychaeta > Sabellida > Serpulidae > Hydroides > Hydroides elegans. Next base: position 24,767 of record LQRL01030021.1, read on the forward strand.
TGCTGCTATGAACGGTTTTTCTTTATTAACATGCAAGCCCGTTTCATCTACTTGAAACTGCTTGTGAGAAGAGCGCATAACGCGTTTATAACACACTTTTGCGTGGGGCTCAGAGGATATCCCATGTTTCATTGCTCTTGTTTTTACATCGACATTCGAACCAATAATTTTCTCAACCAGCTTAGAATTATCTGAGTCAATATCTTTAGTATAAACCCGTTTAATTACACTTGCTGTGACGCGACCCTTTCTTTGTTCTTTCCATAATTCCGAGTTAGCCTGCTCGCGCGTGTTTTTTTCTATTACGGATATCTCATTCTCAGATAAAGTAATACCAGCTACTAATAGCTTCATTTTGTCTTGATCAATGCTAGATTCGCGTGCATTAGCAGCCGTTACAATAACCGAATTCGGAATGTGTTCATTTTGTACAGGATTGCCTTTTCCTTTCACTAACTGAATAAAACACGAATTTGGTGATTCGGACTCTATTATTTTAGACAGGTCAGCTACTACGTTTGACGAGTCTTTAGTGTATTCGCGATTCGATGAGCTCATAGGCGAGAATTCAGTTGCCAAGGACCTCACAGATTGGGCGTATTCATCGGATATCGGCCCTAAAATAAACATTAAAGAAACCATGACTATTTTTTTTTTCGAAATTAAATTTAACTTTATTTCATTATGAAAGTTATGATAACATTCTCTATCTTATAAATTAATAAATAGATAAAAATAGAAACTCAAACCTTGATTCAGATACTGATCCTTCTTCCATTTCATATCAACCAACTTCCTCGGCCCTCCTTTTGAACCCTTTGGCACGTTCCATGCAGAAGTACTTGAAGTTGAGGAATTCTGACCAACCCTGATGATTTCTTCCATTTTGAATAGCACGCCTGTTATGTGGTTACATGAACCATGAAGCCTGAAAATATTTACTTTAATGTATAAAGATATCAACAAAAGAATTTAAAAAATATAATGATCAGTAGCTAAAGTTTTTACATTTTAAACAATCTAAACAATATATTCAACGTACCCGACTGGGCATGTACAGTACGCAGAAAAAATCTCTCCGCCAATTTGATCACCAACATCTTTTTGCATAAGGACCCAAATTTGATACGGATCTATGGATCTCATCGAAGGCTTGACTCTTGCACTAATGATAACTACAGGAGAAGCCCCACTTATGAGATGAGTGAATATTTCTCCGACGTGCAAACAGGTGTGGTACCTACACAATTAAAGGAATAAAGCTGTCTTATTTCAAGTTTCAAAACGTAGAATAGATACAATTTTTGTTGATGGCAATATAATTTAGTTATAAGTCACTAAATACAACTTAATTCAGCGGAGGAGAGTTTTATAACTGATGTGACATATATTTTTACTATAATTGTTTTGAACTTCCGGTTTCCCGAATCCCGTCAAAAATATCAAAATGTACATACATGTCTGCATAAGGCTATTTAAGTAGTAAGCTACCTGTATCCCTTTCCTTGCTTGTAATCATTAACCATTCTTTTGTAGAGGTCGGGAGAACATTTCTTTTGGAAGTACTTTGTCATATCAAAAAAGTACATGCTTGGCCAAAATCGTTTGCCTTCATCCTCTTTCAACCAATCTTCCTTTAGAGTGAATGGGTCTGGTATAGCTGAACCGTGTACAAGTAGTTTTGTTTTGTAATCGTACAAGTTGGATCGAAGGTTATGCTCCAAATCATTGTCCACAATAGCACCATTCTCCCATGTTATAAAGGCCCTAAAACCGAATTATCATGAATGTAAATAATTTCTTCAAAACCTCTTTTGCAATTCTCTACATTTGTTATAGTATAGTACAATTCGTTATTTTGAGAATACTTGTTAATGTATAACAAAAAATCATCCAAAACATAAAAACTTGTAAGAATGACAGGTCACCTTGCCGCCAATTCATCAAATGTCCCCACTAGAGACTGCTTCCGAATTGATAAAAATGACTTCAAAGCCATCGAAGTCCACATTTTGAAATCAGATAACGTCATCTTTGCTGTATTTTCGGCCATATTTCCTAATAATGTCACAAAAACATAATGATTTATTTTTGCATGAGTTTGACAGCCCTTTGTTTACCTTCCTTACAGCCTTGACCTTCAAGTATGTCAATATTCTGAAATCTGATTGGTCGAAATACCTGAACTATATCCTTGTGTATAGCCCTTCTGATGACCTCGACCCTCTTTGTTTATCAACACAAGAGCTTCCTGTTGAGTCTTCCGCTGTATTTATTATAATTTCACGAAAATGGTTGACCACAAAGAAGTATGTACAATATAATTAGATAGTTAAATATAAATTCTTCATTATTTTGTCAATATATAGATTCATTATAATCCTGGTACGTGTTACACAATTTTTATGTGGGCGATAATTTAGGATATCAAGCTGAACTGGACTTTAAACCTGAAATTAAAATTAATGACGAGAATTACCTGTTTCACATTTGTCCTACATTTAATCTTAAGGTTATTATGAAGGAAATTAATATTTTTTTGAACAAAAATAGTTCCAACTTTTGAATTCTAGGCATGTCCTTTTGCAGAGAAACAAATAAATCTTCGTTCTTGTCAGTGCAAAAATATTTGACTCATGTGTCTATTCAAGCC
>LQRL01030023.1:9554-24595 GCA_001703475.1 Hydroides elegans
CTTTTATTGGATCGTGTATAAAATGCATTAAATTACATTAAATTGCTATGATAATATGCAAATGTTCTTTCAAAGTCACACGACGTGATGCGAAGTATATTTTATCACACACGAGATATTCATTTTATTTCTTATTATATGACCCTGTCCTATATAATGTAACAAACATGTTATCATATTTGGGGAAAATGGGGAAAAAGGGAGGTTTGGCCACAAATATACCAACATCCCTTTTAACGATAATTAGATATATTATTTTCAGTTATGAATCAGCAAATCATTAAATTGATACATATTTTCTATGTATGGTAGACGGTTTATGCTTTAATCGAAAAACAAATGACCTAGATATCGCAAATAAGCGATCAAAAATACAAAACATTATTTTAAAAACTACTCTGAATATATAATTGATATTTCATGAATGGGTCATATTTCGATACAACTAAAGAGTCCATCTACAAATGTATCTGAGTTATGACTATATGCGTTTCATTTTTCAGAAAATGGGGAAAATAAATCAAACAGATATAACAGTCGCGTCCACAATGAACTCATGAAGAATTTGTTTCAAATAATGCAGATGTTCTTAAGCAAATTTATATGAAATATACGCAAGTGATACATGTTTGCATAGAAGTCTGATATGCTTAATCCAGATACGTTAACATCCATAATTCGTTTCGCTTTCGATATTTTGATGTTAAAATACAAGCACGTTAAAAAGGTATATAAATTCTTCACAAGGGGCAAAAATTCAGAACTCTGAGATATTGCTCTTAATGTATTCACACTTGGGAATATTTCAAGAATCATAGAAAATGTCCAAGAATTGTTGAACAACTGCAAACACGATATTCTTTATTCGACATAAGTTTTATTATATTTGCATTTGAAACTGATCTATTCGGAGATTTGGTCATAAAAAAACGAACTTTTCTGCTCTTGGTTTACCGCTTTTTCAGGCCAAGGTCAAGTCCAATGAAAAATCCTAGATTTCCTAGAGGTTAAGCCAATTTGTGCAAGGCAAAATATAATATAAAAGATGGCATATATTGCATTTTCAAATTATGAACGTATTTTGATAAAACATAACTTGATTTGGTCACTCATTTCTTTTAAATAAACTTTTAGTCCCAAACCTCTTATTGGTAAGTATATTAGTGAACCTTATACTACTTCTCTAGGAGCAAAATACATGATATAATTATAAGCATGAGTTGTTGAATCATTATGATTTTTCATATATTTGACCATAGGTAAAATGACGATTTTGTTCTGGCTTAAAAGCGATAAGACTGTTATATATTTATCTTTGAACATATTTATTAATAGATAACCTCAAATTGATAAAAAGACAAATATGCAGAGTCAAATTTATTTAACAATATATTAAAATGTGCAAGGTATCTGTAAATATGATTTCTAAAAGCCAGAAAGAAGTCTATTCGAAAATAGGAACGTTCATAGAGCTATCGTCTACATGTGTTATTTTGTCACAAAGTTGGTAATAATTAACAAGACCAGATGGTGTGGTTTTTCAGTAATCCGCAACTCCCGTATAAGATATGTCTGGCCTGAAAAATCAAATAACATTTTTATTCGCTATATATTTTCAAATCACATTAACCATTGGCACTGACTATTCAATAACCCTTTTTTTATATCCATTTGGTTAATATATTTTTCAGTTCGAAAAAAAATAGAACATAACATCAGAATGTTAAACTTGAAATTAAGTTTCAAATATGTTGTTAATGCCATGGAAATGTTATAAGCATTCAAATAGATAAATTACATTTCTGTGTCGCTATAATGATGAAAGAGCTCTTCTTTACTCTCAAAAATGACTAAAGCATTGTTAAACTTAATTTAACATAATTGATGTGTGATTACCATGTAAAGCTGTAATAAGACATAACATATATCTTAATGATAAAAATAATCATAACAAAACAAATTTTTGGTAACCCACCTTATTTGACAATTTTCTGGCTCGAGGGTGGTCCTGCCAAACACGGAGAACCCGGTGGATAGTCCTGACCAGGAACGCAGTTAACGGCAGGGAACGAACCCGGGGCACAGGGTGAACCAGGAGGATAGGCTTGACCGTAAATACATCCATTTCCAGCTGGCGAACCATTTCCAGCTGGCAAACCATTTCCAGTTGGCGAGGTCCTTGCAAACATCTGAATACATCATAAAAATTTAAAGCGTATCCAAACAACAACAACCTAAACAATATTACTCTCTTATAGTATATGTAAATTTATTCAAGTAGTCGATACAAAAACACGCTGAAAAAATTGATTTTATACATATGAAAATATAAAACATTATGAATAACTATTTACTTTTTCAGCCCGTTTTGCAGAGGGGGGTCCGGCAGGGAATGAACTCGGTGCACAGGGAGAACCTGGCGGATAGGCCTCGCCGGGAATGCAACCATTTCCAGTTGGTGACGTCCTTGCAAACATCTTAATGAAACACGTATAAATTCAAAGCTTACACAAACATACAATACATTTAAAACACATTAATCAAATATTGAAGAAAATATAATTTTTATAGCAACTTAAAAATCGAAAGCAATTCATAATTGAGTGACTCTCTTATAGTAAATGTAAAATCATTCCAGCAATTTATACAAAACATGCAGCAACAATTCGTACTATAAGCAAGAAAAAAGGATACGTTATGAATAATAATTAGTTTCTCACTTTATCAGACCGCTTTGCAGAGGGTGGTCCGGCTGGTGATGCACCCGGTGCACAGGGTGAACCTGGGGGATAGGCCTCGCCGGGAATGCAGCCATTTCCGGTTGGTGAGGTTCTTGCAAACATCTGAATGAATCACATAATAATTCAAGGCTTGCACAAACATACAATACATTTAAAACAGATTAATCAAATATTGAAGGCAATAAAAACATTTTATAGTAACCTAAACATCTAAAACAATTTTAGTTAAGTGACTCTCTTATAGTTAATGTAAAATCATTCCAGCATTCTATACAAAACATGTTGTAACAATAAATGTTATAAACATGAAAAAAGGATACTTTATGAATAATAATTGGTTACTCACTTTATCAGACCGCTTTGCAGAGGGTGGTCCGGCAGGTTTTGAACCCGGTGCACATGATGGACCAGGGGGATAAGCCTGGCCGAAAATGCAACCATTTCCAGTTGGCGAGGTCCTGACAATCATCTGAACAAATAAAGGTAAACATTATAACGTTTATGTACAAAACAAGGATTATTCACACCAAACATTGAACAAGATAGAAAACAAAACCTATTTAACAATTCACACAATAACTCGGGTTATTCATCTACCATATTGTATTTGGTTCTTGGACCCACCCTTTGAAGCATCCTCTCACTAGAAATTCAACCTGCTGATATTTTATTCATGCTCAAAAATGAATTAAAAGAACATTTATATTTTTGTGGCGTTTAACTAGATTAATTGTTTTAGTTTGATAAGTACATGGTTTTAGCTAAATTAAATATATAATCACATGGATATACATATATAAAGTTCGCATTAATTTTCCGTGTGTTTTATATGCATGTTAAGGAAGATACATGCCAAGATTCTTTCCATGTAAAGGAAAAATCAGACAAAAATGCAAAAAAAAAATACTATTTTTACATCTAATTTTACGCAAATTATTGATATTTGTATAAACAAGTGAGAACGATGGTAAGGCAAATCTTAAAATGATAAAGTTCCCCCAGTTGCACAAAACATAGCCATGAGCTCATGCTGATCTATATTTTACTCATACAAGATCAGCAGGACGTCCTGATGAGGTTTTTGTTAAAGCAGAGTAATACCTCTTGTTGCCGTTTGTCAGGACACGAATTGGAACCAGGGTAGCATTTCGGTTCTTGGATACATTCGGGATCTATTCCCGGCACATTTGTGCGACCGGGTATACATACAGGAAATGTCCTTTCAGACAACTACAAGTAGATATGAAATAAGATATACAATACTATGCTTAGGATAATGCAAAAAGCTTATTATCCCATTTTCACATATACTATTGACTCTTTTTATCGATTGTGACGGGTTGAAATGTCCTGGCAACGCCCTTTCAAAAAACTAAAAGATAAAATGAAATTCAATATACTAAAAGCAATAAATCTTAATATTTGATAACAAAAACCATTACAACAATGTTAAGTTTGATGATACTCACGTTACCTTCGTCTAAGGTTACATTAAATAAGCATATTTTAGGCTTAGCTGTTTTGTCGAACAAAATATTTGTTGTAGACTCGTTTAAGTTTAATACGAATATTAAAACAATGTGCATTTTGCAGTAGTCGGTCTATGTGTGTAAACGTTTACGGATATTATTATAATGAAAAGGAATTTCATTTTTAACAATCATTTATATACTGTGCACTCACATTTACATACTATTATAATAAAAAAACATACATAACCTTGCGATTGAGTGAATTATCTATTCGAAATGCCGTGGCAAAACCGATCAAACATAAAGCAAGTACCGAATTCATGTTACTCATCATTTCTTTTTTCATTTGTCATTCTAATATCAAAGCTCACAAGACGAGTAACATGACCAATTTAACTCATATTTGAAATGGCAAAATGCCACCTTATATATCATGTTAGTTGCTTTGATTCTCGTCAAAATTGACCATTTCGAATGATCATGAAACATCGAATTAGCGATTTTACAAATTGGATAATTGTGTGATATAGCCAACAATGCCTAGTTGTTCGATTGAAAATGTTTGATAATGATCTAAAAAGGACACTGAGTCTCGGAACTAATTTCAATATAGCCATTAAACGTTTCACTTCGGAAAGCTCAATTTATTAATAATCATTTTTCGTTTGAACTAATGTTTTTTTGCCTTTGATTTCATGTGGCAATTTATATATAATAAAGCATTTGATCATGTATCGTTGGAACAAATGATTATTTTTTCTTTGATTCAATATACAAAATTGGATATTATTCAGTATTTGATCCAGTCTCAATCACTTTAGTCCTTGCAAGTTTAGCAGTACAGCTGGTTTGAATTATGAATGAAATCAAAATTGTATAGCTACATATGTGCATAACATATTATTCTGTTAATGAATTGTAGAGTAACATATACTCAACCTCAAATGGCAACGCAACGTTTTCATTCGTTATTTTATTTGGTGATTCTGTAATTGTAGCATTATCAAGTATATGAATAATCTGCAGTTTGGCGTGTTCACTCGAAACAGTTCAATATAACCGTGATTGGTATTTTTTAATAAAAAGGTTTATGCAAAACGACGATAATTCTTCAATGAATGTCCGTGATATATGTTACCTTGCGAAATGTCTTCTTTGTTATTAGTACCATATTTGCGTACACGATACCGAAAATACATGATGGTACATATGACTCCTAGCTGGAAGAACATTTCATATACATTCAAACCATACTTTAGTTTTACATTTGATTTTTTAAAATTAAAAAAAAAAATGTTATAGATAATGAAATTTGTTTCATACTGAATCGAATTTTAACTGGAAGATAATGCTTTTATGCTTATCAATATATACCTATTTAATTAACGCTTGTATCTTAGGGATTTTATTGACAATTATAAGACATATTATTAATCCAACCTTATTGTATTTAAAATGACCGGATCGATAATGAATTTGTAATCAAAGCCTATTATGACGGGTTTTAAGAGACAGTGTCAGTGTCATAGAATCTTAAAGTTGTCCTTGTATCGACAGTGTATAAAATGCCAAAAATACATTGAAGTACATTTGAATCCTTACTGGAAAGAAGAACATTGCATATTACATTCAAAACATGATTTTAGGTTTGTGTATATATTTATTATGATGAAACTCATATTTGATACAGATATGTATTAGATTTTATTAATTCTAAATATTTCCTAAATGATAAGCATTCCTCATACTCTATCATATTATATGGTTACGTATGCGGAGTTATTCTTGAGATGGTTGATTCTAGTTAGTCACACACATCCATATAATATAAAAAGTACTTGTACAAAATATCTCTTGTAATCTTATTTTGCTTACATCTACTTTCCTTTATGTTACACTAGTAACCAATATGCTTTTTTATACAAACAGAAAAACGTTAAAATAGTTAACATTAAAGATGAAGTATGTGATCTTCTAACGAGGCGTTGGGGAGGTACTTAGCTTGTACTGTGTCGATGTGTTGGTTACGATATTACATACGACGCATAAATAGTATGAATAGTCATTCGAGTTAAATGTGAATGCTAAGCACTAATTCATCGGTTACTAATACAAATTGTTAATTTAGTACTTATTATAATGGAGTTTTCGGGTACCAATCATATTACTGCTTAAATTTACTTCCGGTTGAGCGTGGACAATTACCACATGGTGATTATGTAGTTTTCCTTCGCATTTGATTTCACGTATATGTTTCTATCAAATAAATGCAAGATGTGGATATATTTTTAGCATCATTTTATTATTTTTACACAAATGCGTTGCTTTAGTCAATTTCTTAAGTCATAAAATTATCTTTAAGTAGTGTGCGTTTATATGATTTTGATACACTTTTTAATTCTATGAAATGGGCGATAAAAGATAAGGTCCATTTCGAAATCTTAATAGCTGTCATTTGGGTATCTAACCTATTTCAGAACATAAGTTATAGCAATCAAACAATCAACAGTGAAAAATGCTTTAAAAGTGATAAAATCATATTTTAAAGAAATCAAATAGGATGTGCATGGTAACAACAATCGACGTTACTTTACATTGCGCAAAATAATTGTTCCGACATACATGAAGCGAGTGCTAATTAACGTCTTAAATAGCAGGTGGAAACCAAAGTGCTAAGACAATCAAGTGAACTCAAAGATACGAATAAAAATGAAGAATTTAATGTTAAAATAAAGGATATGTAATAGTGTTCACCGAATTTGGTAAAATTATCATTTATAAACGGAAACACATTTATTTCTATTAGGTTCTAGCATAATGTTAATTTCATTACTTTATTTTATTCTATTTGAATTGTTGAGCAGCAAATCGCAACTATATTGCTCATCATTTTTCGATTTCGAATACACAATTAGAGCTTCAATAATATATCAACCATATACATATTTTCGACGTCTCCTAGTAAAGACACTTTTTAGATAGATCTAATGAATGATAGATGGCAAAAACGAGTATGAAATAGGAAATACCTATAATTGTGGTTGCAATGAAAAATACATCATTTGTTGATGATTTCAGCTACATGTAGGTCTATAATTTTTTGTTGGAACGCGCATTTCGCTGACATTAACAATGGTAACATTGTGGAATAAACTATTTACATTAGTTTATATAAATCCCGGGCCATTTTGCGGTTGTATATTTCTAGTGATAATTCTGTTTATTATTTACCTTCTTACCTTTACATAGTTCTATACTGCTTAACAACCGATAATTCGTATGTTTGACAATAATTTTCAACCGGGCAAATGGCATAACAAAAGCAAAAATGTTATCAGATCTATGCAACACGTTTCTTTTCTATTTATATGTTAAGTGTTATATGTTGTGCTGTGTGTGTATGTGTACTTAAAGTTTAATGTTCCGCTTCTATATCAATTTAGTTTAGTAACATGTAGTATATATGGATATGTGTAGAATATAATCGTGGAACATATGAGGAAAATATCGTGGAATATCGTGGAACACAAGAGCAACCTTGACAAACTCAGGAAGAGGATTTAGGGACATGGGAAACAAACTGGGATGAAGAAAAAATCTATATAAACCCCGACACATCTCGGAGTTTTTTTATTGAGCAATAATATAACCATAATTGAACATAGGATGTTAATTAAAGGGCGTCTACAAACTTTGAAATGTAATATTAATTATTGCGTAATAATAATAGCTAATGTTAACGCGGATAATGATCGGAAAACAGGTTTCGAGGTCCTTATAGAATTGATGGCTTTGTATGACTATGGAGGTAGAATTATAATTAGAGGCGATTTCATTATAACTTTGGAAAAGGAAGACACGTTTGGGGTGCTTGAAAGTAAGTAAAAAAGCCGTAACAAACGAAATGATAACGACTTTTGATCTTATAGATATATGATGGGAAAGAAACCAGGGTATAAATAATTCACATGGGAAAAACCATCGCCTTTAGTCAAATACAAACTTGATTATATTCTAATTCAAAACAAACACCAAAAGACAGTTTCTTCAGCAAAAAATATACCTGGTATTAAAAGTGATTATAAGATTATTGAGCTTACGCTTAATCTGAATGACAATAAGAGAGGTCCTGAATTTAAGAAATTAAATTCAAGCATTTTAAAGGAAATTGAATACGAAAGAGAAATGACTTTACTAATAAACAAGGTATGTGATGATAGTGCAGACATGACATACATGTTAGTACGTTTTGACTGGTTAAAGTAAAAATGGAAAATATAATTCATTATTGTAAGAAAAGAGTAAAAGCTAAACGACAAAAAGTTAAGAAAATTATGAAATAGTTAGAATTTCTTGACACGAAAATTTGCAATCCTAAGGCTTCAAATGAAGAAATTGTGCGATATGATGAACTAAAAAACTGAAGTAGAAATAATAATAGGAGACAAGTCAAGAGGGGCATTTGGAAGGTCAATAATAGAACTGGCTGAGAAGAATGAGAAAAGCAATGCCTACTTTCTTCAATAAAGCTAAAGACTCGTTTGTAAAGAAAACAAATATGACATTAGACATCGACGGAAAAAAACCGTTACCAATTCGAAAGAAATAATGATACACTAAAAATATTTTATTCGAAATAATATACTTCTACAAGAGTTAAAACTGACTTATTACGGGATAAACTTCTAAATATTTATACATGTGTATCTATGATAGAAGACCAAAACAAAAGTGCGACGAAGATGTACTAATTGAAGAGTGTTGATTTATTCGGAAAGATTTCAAACCAAATAAGTCTCCCGGATGTGATGGGCTGACAAGTGAATTTTATCGAACTTTCTGGAATGAATTACCCAAATAAGTAGCTACTCTCAATATATGTAGACGAACCGGCCATATCTCCCAGTCCGAAAGAGTTATTACTTTACTTGAAAGGGCTATTACTTTACTTAAAAACGTTGAAAAGACCCTTGCAAAATAAAGAATTGGAAATTTACCTAGAAGGATGGCAAATGTGCTTCCTCAAATCATCCACAACGATCAGTCAGGTTATTAAAAAGGTAGATAGACGTTTATAGACGTTTGATTGAATCATAGGAACATGACACAGATGATAATTATTATGATATTATTCTACAGTTAGATTTTGAAAAGGCTTTCGATACGGTGGAATGAAATTTTTTGATTGCTTCATAAGAAAAATGCGGTTTTGGTCAAGGCTTTATCTCCTGGTTAAAATGCTGTTTTACAGATATTTCTAGTTGTGTTATGAATAATGGGTATAGCTCTAACTGGTTATACCTACCTCGAGGCGTACGTCAAAGTTGTTCTTTTAGTGCCTATCTGCTCCTCTTAGGTGCTTAAATTATGGTATTTATGGTTAGAGGAAACAAGGATATTGTAAGAGTCAAGGTTGACAGTGTCGAACATAGACTTAAACAATTTGCAGATGACTGCACCTGTACGTTAAAACATGAAGTGTCTGTTCACTATCTTATATTGACAATATATATATGTTCATCTATACATGGACTTAAACTTAAACTTGACCATTCTATACTATTCTATCTGGGTGCTTGGGAAAATAGAGATGCAACGATAATGAACATGAACTTAACAAATAATGAATAGGATATGTTAGATATATGTGACTTCAAAATCTTGTTTAAAAAGCGCGGTTACCTTAACAAACAATTTAAATAAAAACAATCATATTCGGTCACAACGGAATCTTACTTTAGTACGTAGGAATCTGGTTTCAAAAACATTCGGGACGTCCAATTTGATATACTCCTTATCACTTTCAGAGTATGAAACGTCACATATAAAATATTCCAATCGGTACAAAATAGCTTCATTTGGAAACAAAACCCGATACAGTTAATCACTCAACCGTGATCTCAGAACAATTTAGCTTTAGAGTATTCGATATTGAATCTCAAGCAAAATCGCTTAGAATGTCATGGATAAAGCTAATAGAATATAAAAAAGCACAGGTTGGGGTGACACAGCACACAACTATTTTGATGAAGTTGGAGGGATTTGTTTCACATTAAGGTTTTTTTATCATATACAGAACTTGTCCTAAATGCCAAAGTTTTACATGAATATATTAAAGTAGGCCAAATATATTTTCTCAGTCTCAAAATCTAATTTTAGCTTATGGAATAACAGTCTTATTAGTATCGGCAATAAAGCTATATTCCTCAAAGCTTGGTATGAAAAGGATGTTGTGTACACCTATGACATTTGAAACAAAGCGGGTACATGGCTATCGTTTGACCAATTTCAAATAAAATTTTTAATCAGGACCAACTTTTAAGGTACTTTGGAATTGTAAATTCAGTTAGAAATGCAGCAAATAAAGATCCTGATCTTCAAGTGATCGATGCTTAAGGATAGAAAAGCTCGGAATATAAGCAAATCAAAATTAAAGATTGTTATAACAGTTTTGTCATGCTCAAATTTCAACCTCCCACCTGTCTTTATTGATGGCTTGACCAGTTTGGAGTGTCAAATGATAACATCTTAAAAAAGCATGAACCTCTGCAAACAATCAACGGCTATTATCTTTTTTCCAGTTCGAAATTGTACATAATATTGTTAACTACGCTTCAAATCTCAAAAAATGGAGAATCTATGAATCAAATCGGTGTATTTATTATAAAAATAATAATTCTAATGTAGAAGATAATCAGTTCATGCTTTGATTGAATGCCAGGCAACAACCATTTTCCATGAAAACTTACCTTGAAGATAAATACATGTGTCCAGTTAGTTTTGCGAACATGTTAATAGAAAATAGACATAAATTTCCTTAATTTGTTATTTTTTACAATATGTCGCATAGGGGTTTTCAGATCTAAAGGTTTGAATAAAGAGTAGGAGATTGAAAGTAGTCTCTACTATTTTTTTTAATTATTTGGAAACACTTAATTATATATGTTATGAAAAATGTATATGATACACAATTTTATATTACCTTATGACTTATAAAAAATAACGACACCGTTTCAAAGCTCTTCTCTCACGATGTATTATAAGCCAAAATATGTAATAGAAAACCGATTTTCCCATCATGTTTAATAACTACGAGGAAATATATTCTTGAGAATTTCTAGTTAAATGAATATATTTTATAACAAACAAGAAGATAAATTGCATCTAGGTGAGAATTACTTCCTTTCGTCATTCAAAATATATTGGTTATTAAAATGCAACAAGGAAACTCAACTATGTTTACGTCACTTGTTTATAGTATATCAACATATTATGAATAAAAAAGTTCTTTTTAGATATATGGGCGCAATAAATTATAATGTTTGGTTTTCTTCTACAGTAGAAAATAGCCCGATTATGTTAGTTTGAAAACAGCAAATTCCGTGTAGATTCTACCAAATGGTGAGTTGTTTTTTTGCCTTTATCGATATGTTGTGACTCAACTTAGCTCAAAGTATTTGGATCTTCAGAAAATGATGATCGAAGAAAAATGAAATTTTCATATAAAATCAAAATTGATATAGGCTTTACCTGGTCGCCCTTATATGTTAGACAAAAAAATAATTTGCGCCCTCCGGTTCAGTTTTATAATGTCTACTGTTTGCGCCCCCAGGTACAATATTTTATGTATCCGCGCCTGCCTACTGCATTTGGCACTTTTACTGCTAAGGAATATAGGCTTACCAGGCGTAGACCCCATTATATCTTTCATTCCTTGTTAAATACGATAGACAATTGAATATACATTAAAATATTATAAATATTTAAGAACTTTATTTGAATATTCTCATCACTTTTATAAATCATTCTACTTCTTTCATGATCTCCATAAGATTCACGAAGAATTATTAAACATTGTTCACCCGGTTGAAAGTAACACATTTTATTCAGGCTATTAAGTATGAAGGCATATTTACTTTTTGGTTGAGGTAAATGAATTTAAGAATTTAAGTTCTAATAGAATGTATACATAATTGAATTCGTTAAATTTAAACAATTTAACAAAATGGTGGGCGGAAATTAAACTAATTGTTTCAGGTAGTCACGTAAATTAGATAAAAACTAGTGAAATAAATATATTAAGGTTTACGCTGCGAAAATGCCAAACGCTTTATACGAAACTTTAAATAAATAAAAAAATTAATGTTGTGATGAAATTAATTGAGCGGAAATGAGCTCCTATTTAAAATACATATACTTTACCATCCGACAAGGCACATTCTTACAACGTAAAATAGCACTGTGACGGGTTCGTCCATCGGGTATATTTTGAGAGTTTGTTTTACATATATTTTATGCCCTGAGGTTTGATTAACGCGTTATCATTGGCAGAATCCATTATAAACGCAAGTTAAATTGTTTTAACGTCTGATTGAATAATGTGTAAAATACAGTCAATTACTATGATAAAACGAAAATGTTCACAGAAAGTCACACGACGTGATGCCAAGTGGATTTTATCACACACCAGATATTTGTTTTATTAATTAACCCTGTCCTATAAAATATAAGAAACATATAATCATATTTTCCCTGTTTGAATCATGGCTATCAATGGGGAAAAAGAGATGGGGACGGTTTTGCCACAAATACACCCACATTCATTAAAAGATACTAAATACGCCTAGACATTTTATTTTCATGTTATGAATCAGCAAGTCATTGAATTGATACATATTGTTATGCAAGGTACACGGCTTATTCTATGGCAAATAAGCGATCACAAATCAATATATTGCTAAAACGTAATCTTAATATTAATTACTATTTCATGAATGTGACTAAATAAGATAGTTTTGCTAGATTGTTCCGATTCGATAAAATGTCATTAATGTATGTAAGGAGTGTGTAGAAAACACTCATACGCAACCACTATGAACATTGCGCCAATGACAAAATCAAGAAAATAAATATACCTAAGGTGGTTTACCAAAAGTATGATCCCCCGAGAATACATACAGTTAAAACCACTTCCAATTTGAGTATCGTAAGCAAAATTATTCGTATTCGTTCATTCGTTTATCGTTTATTCGTATGCTTTCGTTTATTTGTAAGCATTCGTGTATTCGTAAGCAATTGTTTATTCGTAAGCTATCGTAAGCAATCGTTTATTCGTAAGCAATGGTTTATTCATAAGCACTCGTTTGTACGTAAGCATTTGTTTATTCGTCAGCAATCGTTTATTCGTTTGTTTTTCATTTATGTGTATTCGTTTATTCTTTTATTCGTATTTGCTTATTCGTTTATTCGTTTCAGTTGTCAAATAAGAAGTAGTTTTTAACTGTATTTGCCCAACCGCATTGATGAAACACCCAACTCTAATGAACAGCTATCAAAAGTATTACTGCAAATATAAATCTTATTTATATGTGTGTCATTATTGGGAATGAGAGAAATGAATTAGACAAATACAGATTTCGTGTTCATTATGTCCTCATGAGGAATCTGTTTTAAATAGCGGGGTAGTCCTCCAAAAATGTATTATTTTCTTCGAAATTTAGCTATGTACGAATTCTCAAACCTCTAGCTATGAGAACTTGAGAAACAATTTTTAAAAATAGTTTGTTATTTTTACGATTTTATTTGTAATTTGATAATGTTTTTATTTAGAGATATGTTGCCAATCATCACACATTGAACAATAATGGGAGCCGGTTGTATATGCAAAAATGTCGATTATTTTTTCAAATACAAGATGTTCCTTTCTAGATTCAATCTATCTATGTGATAGAAATGAATTCATCTATGCACATAAATATGAACATCTTCTGTTATCGAAATTTGATTATTTTTGTATATTTCACTGGTTGATATGTTTTATGCCCAAATGAACAGATGCCCTTCAAAAAGTAAAAATGTGTTTGCTAAAGTAAATTCATATGATATATACGCCATATATGTTCATTTAGTGAAACTGTGATCATGTTCTGACTTTTCTAGAATCAGAACAATAATAAGAAGAAGCTGTAAAATCATAATTATTTTTCACATATTTTACTATAGTAAACATCTCGTGTCCGATTTTATTATTCTAGTTTACAAGCGGCAAAGTGGGTAACGTATACCTTTTATATTTCAATATTTAAGTTGCTTATTTGTAAATTACCTCAAATAAATAGATAAGGCCAATATGCAGAGTCAAATTTATTCAACAATATATCAACATATGCGAGTTATCTAAAAGCATGATTTAAAACGCCAACAAGAAGTATATTCGAAAATAGGAACGTTCATAGAGCTATCGTTACAATGTGTTATTTTGTCACAAAGTTTGCTAATAATTTACAAAACCAGACCCTGTTGTTTTTCAGTAATCCGCAAATCCAATATGAGATTCCTGGACTGAAAGAAGACAATAAACTATATATATTTCGAATCACATTAACCACTAGTATCAACTATTCAATAACCATTTTTTTGATATCCTTTCGGTTGTAATTTTTCCAGTTCGCCCATATTAGAATATATCATCAAAATAATAGGTATTAAGTTTAATTATGTTGTTTAAGGACAAGTGAATGTTATAAGCATTCAAATAAATACATAAACAAGCTTGTCGCTATAAATATGAAACCAATCTCCTTAAGCATAAAAATGACTGAGGTTTGAAATACGAAGCACAAGGCCCGCTGGGGGACAACCGAGAAATATTTAGAGACTCTAAGGGGGAAAGAAAATATTAATATAATAAATATAGCTTAATAACCTACTTCATTTGGCTTTTTATGGCTCGAGGGTGGTCCTGCCAAACACGGTGAACCCGGTGGGTAGTCCTGACCAGGAACGCAGTTGACGGCAGGGGACGAACCCGGGGCACAGGGTGAACCAG
>LQRL01030023.1:24605-37935 GCA_001703475.1 Hydroides elegans
GCCTGGCCGGGAATACAGCCATTTCCAGTTGGCGAGGTCCTTGCAAACATCTAAAAACAAGTATATAAATACAAAGTGTAGGCGTATATGCAGGGAACCCTACAAACAAAACAAATGTAAGCTATAATTAACAGTTTTAAAATGACTAAATTACATAAGAAAAAGAAACATTACTTACTTCATTCATCTTCTTTGCAGAAGGTGGACCGGCCAAACATGGAGAGCCTGGGGGATAGTCCTGACCAGGAACGCAGTTAACGGCAGGGAACGAACCCGGGGCACAGGGTGAACCTTGAGGATAGGCTTGACCGTAAATACATCCATTTCCAGCTGGCGAACCATTTCCAGCTGGCAAACCATTTCCAGTTGGCGAGGTCCTTGCAAACATCTGAATACATCATAGAAATTTGAAGCGTATCCAAACAACAACAACCTAAACAATATTACTCTCTTATAGTTTATGTAAATTTATTCAAGTAGTCGATACAAAAACACGCTGAAAAAATTGATTTTATAAATATGAAAATATAAAACATTATGAATAACTATTTACTTTTTCAGCCCGTTTTGCAGATGGGGGTCCGGTAGGGTTTGCACCCGGTGCACAGGGAGAACCTGGCGGATAGGCCTCGCCGGGAATACAACCGTTTCCAGTTGGTGATGTCCTTGCAAACATCTTAATGAAACACGTATAAATTCAAAGCTTATGCAAACATACAATTAAAAGGAAACACTAATCAACTATTTAATAGAATATAAACATTTTAAAGCAACTTTAAAACTTTAGAAAACTATTTTGTATTGAGTGACTCTCTTATTATCTTTGTAAAATCAATCAAGCAGTTGATCGTAACCATGATGTTGAATTTGATTTTAAATATCTGAGAATATAGTACATTATATATAACAAAAAATATTCACTTGATCAGACCGCTTTGAAGAGGGTGGTCCGTCAGGGTTTGCACCCGGTGCACAGGGAGAACCTGGCGGATAGGCCTCGCCGGGAATGCAACCATTTCCAGTTGGTGATGTCCTTGCAAACATCTTAATGAAACACGTATAAATTCAAAACTTATGCAAATATACAATAAACATGAAACACTCATAAAATATTGACAAAAATATAAACATGTTATAGCAACTTGAAAACTCTTAAACAATTGTCAATTGAGTGAATCTCTTAGAGTATATCTAAAATTATCCAAGCCGTTAATACAAAACATGCAGTAACAATTCGTACCATAAACAAGAAAAATGATATATTATGATTCAGAATAAGATACTCACTTTATTAGACCGCTTTGCAGAGGGTGGTCCGGCTGGTGATGCAACCGGTGCACCTTGTGAACCTGGGGTATAGGCCTGGCCGGGAATGTAATAATTTCCAGTTGGCGAGGTCCTTGCAAACATCTGAAATAATCAAATAGAAATTCAAAGCTTACACAAACATACAATAAAAAGAACACATTGATCAAATATTTAAGAAAATATAAAAACATTATAGCAACCTAAACAAATCGAAAACATTTTTAAATCGAGTGACTCTCTCAGAGTATATGTTAAAGCATTTCAGCAGTTCATACAAAACATGCAGTAACAATTAATGATATAAACAAGAAAAATATGATACGTTATGAATAATAGTTAGTTACTCACTTTATCAGACCGCTTTGCAGAGGGTGGTCCGGCAGGTTTTGAACCCGGTGCACAGTGTGAATCTGGGGGATAGGCCTGGCCGAAAATGCAACCATTTCCAGTTGGCGAGGTCCTGACAATCATCTGAACAAATAAAGGTAACATTATAACGTTTATGTACAAAACAAGGATTATTCACACCAAACATTGAACAAGATAGAAAACAAAACCTATTTAACAATTCACACAATAACTCGGGTTATTCATCTACCATTTTGTATTTGGTTCTTGGACCCATCCTTTGAAGCATCCTCTCACTAGACATTCAAACTGCTGATAGTTTATTCATGCTCAAAAATAAATTAAAAGAACATTAATATTTTTTTGGAGCGTTTAACTAGAATAATTGTGTTAGTTTGATAAGTACATGGTTTTAGCTAAATTAAATATATCATCACATAGATATACATATATAAAGATGGCATTAATTTTCCGTGTGTTTTATATGCATGTTAAGGAAGATACATGCCAAGATTCTTTCCATGTAAAGGAAAAAACAGACAAAAATGCAAAAAAAAATTAGTACTATTTTTACATCTAATTTTACGCAAATTATTGATATTTGTAGAAACAAGTGAGAAAGCAGTAAAGGCAAATCTTAAAATCATAAAGCTCCCCCAGTTGCACAAACCATAACCATGAGCTCATGCTGATCTATATTTTACTCATACAAGATCAGCAGGACGTCCTGATGAGGTTTTTGTTCAAGCAGAGTAATACCTCTTGTTGCCGTTTGTCAGGACACGAATTGGAACCAGGGTAGCATTTCGGTTCTTGGATACATTGGGGATCTTTTCCCGGCACATTTGTGCGACCGGGTATACATAAAGGAAATGTCCTTTCCGACAACTACAAGTAGATATGGAATACAATATACAATACTTTGCTTAGGAAAATACAAAAAAGCTTATTATCCCATTTTTACATATACAAAAACTAAAAGATGAAATGAAATTCAATATACTAAAAGCAACTAATCTTAATATTTAATAACAAAAACATTACCGCTTAGCTGTTTTGTCGAACAAGATATTTTTTATAGACTCGTTTAAGTTTAATACGAATATTTAAAAATGTGCATTTTGCATTAGTCGGTCTATGTTCGTAAACGTGTACGGATATTATTATATTGAAACAGAATGTCATTTCTAACAAACATTTACAAACTGTGTACTATTATAATACTGTGGGCTGTGTACTATTATAATAAGAAACATACATAACCTTGCGATTGAGTGAATTATCTATTCGAAATGCCGTAGCAAAACCGATCAAACATAAAGCAAGTACCAAATTCATGTTACTCATTATTTCTATTTTCATTTGTTATTCTAATATCAAAGCACAAAAGACGAGTTGCATAACTAATTTAACTCATATTTGATATGCTAAAATGCCACCTTATATATCATGTGAGTTGCTTTGATTCTCGTCCATTTTGAATGATCATAAAACATCGAATTAGCTATTTTAAAAATTGGATAATTTTGTGATATAGCCCACAATGCCTAGTTATTCGATTGAAAATGTTTGATAATGATCTAAAAAGGACACTGAGTCTCGGAACTAATTTCAATATAGCCATTAAACGTTTCACTTCGGAAAGCTCAATTTATCAATAATCATTTTTCGTTTGAACTAATGTTTTTTTTGCCTTTGATGTCATGTGGCAATTTATATATAATAAAGCATTTGATCATGTGTCGTTGGAACAAATGATTATTTTTTCTTTGATTCAATATACAAAATTGGATATTATTTAGTATTTGATCCAGTCTCAATCACTGTAGTCCTTGCAAGTTTAGCAGTACAACTGTTATGAACTATGAATGATATCAAAATTGTATAGCTACATATGTGCATAACATATTATTTTGTTAATGAATTGAAGAGTGACATGTACTCAACCTTAAATGGCAACGCAACGTTTTCATTCGTTATTTTATTTGGTGATTCTGTAATGAATATGAATAATCTGCAGTTGGGCGTGTTCACTCGGAACAGGCCTAAACATGTTCGTAAGCGTGTTGGTTATGTTTTTATACCAATTTCACTTGAATAAAAACACATAAATTGTTTGTTGGAATTATGAGCTATTTTTTCAAGTCATGATATCTATCCAAAAACGCTTTTGAGCCTTTAAGCCTGTTTGGTTCAACGCGCCTTTAGTGATGCATATAGGCTATCGACAATTAAATATAACTGTGATTGGTATTTGTAAATAAAAAAGTTTATGCAAAACGACGATAATTCTTCCATGAATGTCCGTGCGAAAGATCTTCTTTGTTATAAGCACCATATTTGCGTACACGATACCGAAAATACATGATGGTACATATGACTCCTAGCTGGAAGCAAGAACATTTCATATGCATTCAAACCACACTTTAGTTTTACATTTGATTTTTGAAAATTGGAAACAAAAATGCTAAAGATAATAAAATTTGTTTCATACTGAATCGAATTTTAACTTTTATCTTTATCTTTATCTTTACCTATTTGATTTATGCTTGCATGTTAGGGATTTTATTGAAAATTATAGGACATATTATTAATGCAACATTATTGTTTTTAAAATGAACGGGTGGCTGATTAATTTGTAATCAAAGCCTATTATGACGGGTTTTAAGAGACAGTGTCAGTGTAATAGAATCTGGAAGATTTCCTTGTATCGACAGTGTATAAAATGCCAGAAATAAATTGAAGTACATTTGAATCCTTGCTGAAAAGAAGAACGTTGCATGCAAGTTGTATTACATTCAAAATATTTTAGGTTTGTGTATACATTTATTATAATAAATCTCATATTTGCTACATATATTTATTAGATTTTATTAATTCTACATATTTCCTAAATGATAAGCATTCCTCATACACTATCATACTATATAATTACGTATGGGGAGTTATTCTTGAGATAGTTGATTCTAGTTAGTCACAAACATCCATATAGTATTAAAAGTACTTGTACAAAACATCTCTTGTAATCTTATTTTGCTTACATCTACTTTCATTTATGTTGCACTACTAACCAATATGCTTATTTATACAAACAACGTTAAAATAGTTAATATTAAAGATGAAGTATGTGATCTTCTAACGAACCGTTGGGGAGGTACTTAGCTTGTACTGTGTCGATGGGTTGGTTACAATATTACATACGACGCATGAATAGTTTGACTAGTTTTTTCGAGTTAAATGTGAATTCTAAGCACTAATTCATCGGTTACCAATACAAATTCTTACTTTTAATTTAGTATTTATTATAATGGAGCTTGCCAAGAATCTCTATTAATAAAATGTTAAATCGGCAGGGGTGAACGCTCAGCGTTCACCGTGCCTTTATATAATTCACATGTTTTCGGGTACCAATCCTATTTCTGCTAAAATGTACTTCCGGTTGAAAGTACGTGGTGGGCAATTACCAAATGGTGATTTATGTATTTTTTTGCATTCAATTTTACGTATATGTTTCTATCGAATATATGCAAGATGAGGAGATATTAACAACATCATTTGATTATTTTTACACAAATGCGTTGTCTTAGCCAATTTCTTAAGTCATAAAATAATCTTTAAGTAGTGTGCATTTAAATTGTTTTGATACAATTTTGAATTCTATGAAATGGGCGATAAAAGATAAGCTCCACTTCGAAATCTTAATAGCTGTCATTTGGGTATCTAACTTATTACAGAACATTAGTTATAGCCATCAAATAATCAACAATGAAACAAAAACCGAGAAAAATGGTTTAAAAGTGATTAAATCGTATTTTAAAGAAATCAAATAGAATTTGCATGGTACCAACAATCGACGTTATTTTACATTGCGCAAAATAACTGTTACGTCAGACATGAAGCAAGTGCTAATTAACGTCTTAAATAGCAGGTGGAAACCAAAGTGCTAAGACAATCAAGTGAACTCAAAGATACAAATAGAGATGAATAATTAAAAGTTAAAATAAACGATATGTAATAGTGTTAACCGAATTTGGTAAAATAATCATTTATAAATGACAATACATTTTTTGCTTATATGTTCTAGCATAATTTTAATTTCATTAATTTATCTTATTTGAATTGTTAAGCAGCAAATTGAAAATATATTGCTCATCATTTTTCGATTTCGAATACACAATTAGAGCTTCAATAATATATCAACCATATACATTTATTCTATGTGTCATAATAAAGACACTTTTTAAGATAGATCTAATGAATGATAGATGACAAAAACAAGCATGAATTAGGAAATACCTTTAGTTGTGGCTGCAATAAAAAATACATATTTTGTTGATGATTTCAGCTACATATAGGTCTATAATTTTGTGTTGGAACGTGCATTTTGCTGACATTATAAAATGGTAACATTGTGGAATAAACTATTTACAATAGTTTATATAAATCCATAAATCCCGGGCCATTTTGCGGTTGTACATTTCTAGTGATAATTCTGTTTATTATTTACCTTCTTACCTTTACCTTGTTCTATACTGCTTTATAACCGATAATTCTTATGTTAGACGATAATTTTCAACAGGGCAAATGACACAACGAAAACAAAAATGTTATCAGATCCATACAACACGAAAGAAAACAAATACGACATTAGACATCGACGGAAAAAACCGTTACCGATTCGAAAGAAATATCTGGAATGAAATCGGTCCCAATATCCAAATAAGTAGCTACTCTCAATAGATGTAGACGAACTGGCCATATCTCCCAATCCGAAAGAGTTATTACTTTGCTTGAAAGAGTTATTACTTTTCTTGAAAAACGTGGAAAGACACTTGCAAAATAAAAAAAGATGAACTTTAGCTAGAAGGATGGCAAATGTACTTCCTCAAATCTTCCATGACGTTCAGTTAGGTTATTAAAAAGGTAGAACCGTACCTCTTTCTTGAGGATGAGGTATGGTTTATAGACGATTTGATTGAATCATAGGAACATGACACAGATGATAATTATTATGATATTTTTCTACAGTTGGATTTTGAAAAGGCTTTTGATACAGTGGAATGAAAGTTTTTGATTGCTACATTAAAAATGCGGCTTTGGTCAAGGCTTTATCTCCTGGGTAAAATGCTGTTTTACAGATATTTCTAGTTGTGTTATGAATACTGGGTATAGCTCTAACTGGTTTTACCTATCTTAAGGCGTACGTCAAGGTTGTTTTCTTATTCAGTTGTTATCATATTCAGTACTTGTCCAAAATGCCAAAGTTTTACATGAATATATTACAGTAGGCCAAAGATATTTTCTCAGTCTCAAAATCTAAATTTATCTGATGGAATAACAGTTTGATTAGTATCGGCAATAAAAATATATTTTTCAAAGCTTGGTATGAAAAGGGTGTTGTGTACAAACATGACCTTTGAAACAAAGCGGGTACATGGCTATCGTTTGACCAATTCTAAATAAAGTATATCTTCTCAAGGATATCAATGCTTAAGGATAGAAAAAGCTCTGAATATAAGCAAATCAAAATTAAAGATTGTTACAACTGTTTTGTCATGCTCAAATTTCAACCTCCCACCTGTCTTTATCGATGGCTTGACCAGTTTGGAGTGTAAAATGATAACATCTTAAAAACATGAACCTCTGCAAACAATCAACGGCTATTATCTTTTTTCCAATTCGAAATTGTACATAATATTGTTAACTGCCCTTCAAATCTAAAAAAAAGAGAATCTATGAATCAAACTGGTGTATTTATTGTAAAAAATAATAATTTTAATGTAGAAGATACATCAGTTCATGCTTTGATTGAATGCCAGGCAACAACCATTTTCCATGAAAACTTACCTTGAAAATAAATACATATGTCCAGTCAGTTTTGGGAACATGTTAATAGAAAATATACATAAATTTGCTTAATTTGTTATATTTGACAATATGTCGCATAGGAGTTTTCAGATCTAAAGGTTTGAATAATGATTAGGAGATTGAAAATAGTCTCTACTATTTTAATAAAATTATTTGGAAACACTAAATTATCTATGTTATGAAAAATGTATATGATACACAATCATATATTACCTTATGACGTATAAAATTAACGAAACCGTTTCAAAGCTTTAATGTCACGATTTATCATGAGCCAAAATATGTAATAGAAAACCGATTTTTCCATCATTTTAATGACTACGAGGAAATATATTATTGAGAATTTCTAGTTAAATGAATATATTTTATAACAAACAAGAAGATAAATTGCATCTAGGTGAGAATGGCTTCCTTTCGTCATTTAAAATATATTGATTATTAAAATGCAACAAGGAAACTCAACTATGTTTACGTCACTTGTTTATAGTATATCAACATATTATGAATAAAACAGTTCTTTTTAAATGTATGGGCGCAATAAATTATAATTTTTGGTTATCTTCTACAGTAGAAAATAACCCGATTATGTTAGTTTGAAAACAGCAAATTCCATGTAGATTCTACCAAATGGTGAGTTGTTTTTTTGCCTTTATCGATCAAGTGAAATATGTTGTGACTCAACTTAGCTCAAATTATTTGGATCTTCAGAAAATGATGATCGAAGAAAAATGAAATTTTCATATAAAATCAAAATTGATATAGGCTCTACCTTGTCGCCCTTATATGTAAGACAAAAAAAAATAATTTGCGCCCTCCGGTTCAGTTTGATAATTTCTACTGTTTGCGCCCCCAGGTTCAATATTTTATGTATCCGCGCCTGCCTACTGCATTTGGCACTGCTAAGGAATATAGGCTTACCAGACGTAGACCCCATTATATCTTTCATTCCTGGTTGAATACGATAGACAATTGAATAGACATTAAAATATTATAAATATTTAAGAACTTCATTTGAATATGCTCATCACTTTTATAAATCAACCTATTTCTTTCATGATGTCAATAAGATTCACGAAGAATTATTAAACATTGTTCACCCGGTTGAAATTAACGCATTTTATTCAGACTATTTATATTAAGGTATATTTAGTTTTTGGTTGAGGTAAATGATGACTAAGAATTTAAGTTCAAGTAGAATGTATACATAATTGAATTCGTTAAATTTAAACAGTTTTACCAAATTATGGGCGGAAATTAACCCAATTATTTCAGGTAGATATGTAAATTAGATAAAAAAAAACTAGTGGAATAAAGCTATTTAGACTTATTTACAAGATCAAGAGCATCTTTCAATAAATCAAAACATACGTAGAACATAAATAAACCACGTGAATATATATTGTTAAAGATAAGAAAGTAAAATCACTTATATATATATATGACAAATATTCGAAGTCGTCAAGGTACGTTATTACTACGTTAATATCGACATGACGTCAACGGGATTCGTCCATGGGTTATAATCTCAGTATACACAACATCCTCATTATGAGTTCATGGTCACCATAAAAACTCATATGAGGTCAGCATGAGGTCATGATGAGGTTTTGTGTAGACTTGGTTACATCAGATGTTTTGGACGTATGTTTTGTGTTCAGAGTATTGATTAACGCCTTATCTATTGTTATAATCCATTTAAACGCAAGTACAGTTGTTTTGACCTTTGATTGGATAATGTATGAAATGCATTCAATTACTATGATAATATGAAAATATTCTTTCAAAGTCACACGACGTGATGCCAAGTGGATTTTATCACACATCAGATATTCATTTTATTTGTTTTATTAATTAACCCTGTCCTATAAAATATAAGAAACATATATACTCGACAACAAAAGATGTGTCCGGTTGTTCAAACTGCTGTAACTTAAAAAATATTTGGTCGATTTTTATCAATTATGTACCAAATGAAACAGCACATAATGTGAGTTTATTCAATGAGTTTTTACGACTCTATATTTGCTATTGACGATTCGGCAAACTCTTGAAAATGAACGATCGAAAAAGCGAGTAACAAACCCTCTAAAAGGCATTTCCATGGCTGTTTTAAATATCTAGCCATTATTTTCACAGGTTATTGGTACATTGGGACTCTTTAGTCGCATATTCAATAATTCAATCCAGTTGCGGCGGTCGCTGGAGGTAATAAAAGTGTTTCACGGATGGCCCGACCCAAGGGGCCGGTAGTGCCAGCTTTGGGACAATTGTTCAAAAAACAGTTTGAATATGTCAAATGCTGCCTTCACTTGTTTTCTAATGCTCCATTAACGGGTTTACAACAGTTTTGAAAATTACATTTCGCTTATTTTTGGTTACTTCGAAGCACGATATTGATCGAAAAATTACGTTAAGTAAACCTTTGGTAAATCTGTAGCTTTAGTTTTCAATCAATGAAAAACACATTTTCGTGCATGTCTAAGACAACCTAATGACCGATTTCCACGTCCTAGCCTCGTAGCAATAGTGCACGCAAGCGTACGCCTCGATAGACATATCGGACTATTTTACTCAATTTTAGGGTGATAAGGCGGCTAAAATGATAGTTAAACAGCTACGCATAACTCGTAACTCTAGATTACAATGTTCCAACCTATTTTAAGCGTTTTCACTTAAAGATCTATTGTTTGCACGAAACCGCGCCCATATCGAGCGTATTTTCAATGCATTTCGCGACATCGTATATATGGCAAACGAGGACAACAACGGCTTTTCGGTATAATTTGTCTATTCCGCGCACCCTTTAAGATAATATTGAAAATGACAGTTTGCGTTCGAATGTCCCGACTATGTAGCCAGGTTAATTTATCCCTTTCAAAATTAACCGAGTTTATTTGAGAATTACGGCTAGACTATGGAGCAAATGAAATTCAAAGTGCAATTAACAGAGTAAAGAGCCTGTGAGCTATCTTGATATCATACCGTTTTTATTGTGTAACGTCATAAAGACTGTTTTCGCAGTAAAGCGTCAAAAACACGCTTTTCCGACATTTAACGATGTGTCCTGCGTTGCATGTCGCATAAAAATTCATTATTTCTCACCGGTTTCGAGTAACAAAAACGTTATACTATTTATAGAACGTAGCGCTTTTTCTCTCCTTTCGATACTCATTGAATGATGGTCAAACTCAGGGTTTCTTAGCCCTTCGATAAAACGAGCGAGATAATCGTCAAACGGATTCCAGATTGTTAGGTTTGCGAGACCATCTATAATCAACATAACTGAAACTAACCAACGTGTTTTAATTGGTTCCACTTTTTATACAATGAGAAAATATAAACCTAAAATGACCGGACACTTCTTTTGTTGTCGAGTATATATAATCATATTTTCCCTGTTTGAATCATGGCTATCAACGGGGAAAAAGAGATGGGGACGTTTTGCCACAAATACACCCACATTCATTAAAAGATACTTAATACGCTAAGACATTTTATTTTCATGTTATGAATCAGCAAGTCATTGAATTGATACATATTGTTATACAATGTACACGGCTTATTCTATGGCAAATAAGCGATCACAAATCAAGATATTGTTAAAAAGTAGTCTGAATATTAATTAATATTTCATGAATGTGACTAAATAAGATAGTTTGGCTAGATTGTTTCGATTCGATAAAACGTCATTAATGTATGTAAGGAATTTGTAGAAAACACTCATACGCAACCACTATGAACATTGCGCCAATGACAAAATCAAGAAAATAAATTTACCTAAGGTGGTTTACCAAAAGTATGATCCCCGGAGAATGCATACAGATAAAATCACTTCCGATTTGGGTATCGTAAGCAAAATTATTCGTATTCGTTTATTCGTATTCGTTCATTTGTTTATCGTTTATTCGTATGTTTTCGTTTGTTTGTAAGCATTCGTGTATTCATAAGCAATCGTTTATTCGTAAGCTATCGTAAGCAATCGTTTATTCGTAAGCACTCGTTTGTACGTAAGCATTTGTTTATTCGTAAGCAATCGTTTATTCGTTTGTTTTGCATTTATGTGTATTCGTTTATTCGTATTCGTTTATTCGTTTCAGTTGTCAATTAGAAGTAGTTTTAACTGTATTTGCCCAACCGCATTGATGAAAAACCCAACTCTAATGAACAGCTATCAAAAGTATAACTGCAAATATGAATCTTATTTATAGGTGTGTCATTATTGGAAATGAGGGAAATGAATTAGACAGATACATATTTCGTGTTCACTATGTCCTCATGAGGAATCTGTTTTAAATAGTGGGATGCTCCTCCGAAAATGTAGTTTTTCTACAAAATTTAGCTATCTACGAATTCTCAAACCTCTTGCTACGAGAATTCGAGAAACAACTTTTAAAAATAGTTTGTTATTTTTACGAATTTAGTTGTAATTTGATAATGTTTTTATTCAGAGATATGTTGCCAAACATCATACATTGAAAAGTAATGGGAAACCGGTTGTTTATGCAAAAATGTTGATTATTCATTTTATACAAGATGTTCCTTTTTAGATTCAATCTATCTATGTGATAGAAATGAATTCATCTATGCACATAAATATGAATATCTTCTGTTATCGAAATGTGATTATTTGCTGTATATTTCATTGTTTTGATATGTTTTATGCCCAAATTAATACTAAAAAACTTGTCGTGAGATGCCCTTCAAAAAGTGAAAATGTGTTTGCTAAAGTAAATTCATATGAAATATACGCCATATATGTTCATTTAGTGAAACTGTGATCATGTTCTGACTTTTCTAGAATCAGAACAATAATAAGAAGAAGCTGTAAAATCATAATTATTTTCCACATATTTTACCATAGTAAACATCTCGTGTCTGATTTTATTTTTCTAGTATACAAGCGGCAAAGGGGGTAACGTATACCCTTTTATATTTCAATATTTGCGTTGCTTATTTGTAAATTACCTCAAATAAATAAATAAGGCCAATATGCATAGTCAAATTTATTCAAAGATATATCAATATATGCGAGTTATCTAAAAGCATGATTTAAAACGCCAACAAGAAGTATATTCGAAAATAGGAACGTTCATAGAGCTAACGTTAATATGTGTTATTTTGTCACAAAGTTTGCTAATAATTTACAAAACCAGATGTTGTTGTTTTTTCAGTAATCCGCAACTCCAATATGAGATTCCTGAACTGAAAGAAGACAATAACCTTTTATTGATTATATGTTTCGAACCACTTTAACCACTAGTATCAACTATTCAATAACCATTCTTTTGATATCCTTTCGGTTGTTATTTTTTCAGTTCGTCCATACTAGAAGATATCATCAAAATAATAAGTTTAAAGTTGAATTATGTTGTTTAAGGACAAGTGAATGTTATAAGCATTCAAATAAATACGTAAACAAGCTTGTCGCTATAAATATGAAACCAATCTCCTTAAGCATAAAAATGACTGAGGTTTGGAATACGAAGCACAAGGCCCGCTGGGGGACAACCCAGAAATATTTAGAGACTCTAAGGGGGAAAGAAAATATTAATATAATAAATATAGCTTAATAACCTACTTCATTTGGCTATTTATGACTCGAGGGTGGTCCTGCCAAACACGGTGAACCCGGTGGGTAGTCCTGACCAGGAACGCAGTTGACGGCAGGGGACGAACCCGGGGCACAGGGTGAACCAGGGGGATAGACCTGGCCGGGAATACAGCCATTTCCAGTTGGCGAGGTCCTTGCAAACATCTAAAAACAAGTATATAAATACAAAGTGTAGGCGTATATGCAGGGAACCCT
>LQRL01030023.1:86725-98969 GCA_001703475.1 Hydroides elegans
TACGAAATTTAACTACTACTTCTATGTTCATATTTGAGCATTTTACATTTCGATTCTGATTATATGGTATAAAGTAAAAGGGATGTTTTAAGAATAAATGCCGCCCTGACATAGATAAGCCCACTTGAGTTCTTCTGTTTACACAAATCCTCAAGTCAATAAAGCACTCATAAGACTGTCTCCTTAACTCGGTGCACCGCAGAGAAATATCTTCAGATATATGTGTTATTCCTCGGAATACCTAGGAGCGGCGACCAAATCCCTGCTAACACGACTGTACTTTGCACTATATACATAATCTAGTCATAGACCTATATGCATACATGTTATCTAAATAGAGTAGGTGCTCTATGAAACCTGATAAGAGATACGAACAATAAATTAAGCTTTTGAGCATTAGAATTTTGCAAAATTTTGTTTACTTTTTCCAAGCCAGCTGTTCAGTTTCTGATTTTTTTGCTAGCTTGGAACAAAAATGGAACACCTTTCGCAAAAATTGTATTATGTTAAATATTGCTAATTTTCCTATCATATGATGAAAAAAACTGTTTATTAGACAATTCCAAAAGTTATACGAATGTTGAAATTATTTTTCTCATTTCTTATTACGAATATTAAGAACATATTAAAAAGAGTGTCCCTCAAACTACTCAAATCTCCTAGCTAGAACTTCTTTTAATGTAGATAATACCTTTTTAGGAAGAGCTCATGGGGTGTTCCTCATGAATGTATGCATATTACTGTTGCTCTGCAATCAAGCTGTTATTACTATCTAAATGCTAGTAATGCATCAAAGGCATAGAACTACTTTATAAAAGCTGAATTATCGAGTTCATTATGATAATGTCGCCCGACAATAAAATCATAGTATTTCATCATTGTTTTTTTAAAGAACAGGCTCTATAATAAATAATTGAAGGTTGAGAAATATAATATCCTAAAGCACATATGAATATCGGAAATGTATCAGTGATTTCGTACAGTTCCATTTAAAAACCATTTCATTCCATAAGCAGCTCCGTCTATTCTTTACATTAAATCCATATGATTATGCGTAACCAAGCTTTCGAGATTAATAATTAACAATTTAAGTTGTTATAGGGACAGATTGAATTATAAGCCCACCGGGTACAACTAGGAACAATAATAAATCCAAAATTCAAAATTAACTATTGAGCATATATTTAAAAAATCGTCGCGATGAAGGTTCCTACTATCGTCATTCTTGTTTTGTTCGTTTTATCATCGGATATTACACTTGTGAATGCGGATATGGCGCTTTCGTATAAGATCATCAACGACAGAAAAAGTCAAGCAACCGTTACGTCATCAATTCAAGTGGAAAGTTTGGTTGACTGTGCGCAACGATGCATGTCAACATTTGAATGCAAATCCGCACAGTATAAACAAGGAAGGTGTGAATTTATGATTAAGAGATACGCATGTCTGTATCCAAATGTTAAACGTGGTTGGAAATATATTTTTATAGGTATGTTTAAAAAATATGTTATTGTTAGAATATAAAACCAAACAGTAAAAATGAAAAAGGAAGAACAAAATATTGAATATCATATTTAAATCGAGTAATATGTTTTGGATGCTCTCTGTTTGTACTTTATTAACTTTGATTTGACATTTTATTCTAACTGAATAAAATGATCAATAATGAGTTTTTATGTTATTCCATCTAAATATAGATAAATATAATTATCAATTTTTTCACACAATTGGTTTTAGATCAAATTGGTGATGAGTTTGCGCAATCACATGATTTGGGTATGTTTATCCTTATAAATATATTTTATTATTAGAGGTAACGATATTTTCTGCAAAAGAAAAGAAAGAACATTGCATAGATACCAACCCTGCCACAACAATAAATGATATGATAAGAATAATACAAAAAATATTTTCAACAAAATTGATTACTTATCCAAAAAGTGGAAAGTAATAGCCAATCACTAACAACGCGGGAATTACTTTTAGATATGATTAATTACACATTAATTAATCATCAAGATATGTTTCCTATATTCATCATATTTGAACATGATATTGATAAATATTTTAAAGTTTTTATTCACATATCAAATTATTTTCTGGGTCAATGCGACACTGTCATATGCATTGTTCTAACTTTCTATAGTGCTAATAAACATGTTAATTAAATCAAGAATCCAACCGGGCTATATCCTCGAATTTGCATTTCGATATAAACAGAAAATGTAGCCCTGCGCTGTCCAGCCCAGGCTTCGTCCTATCAAGGTACATCTCCAAACCGGGCTGTTGACGGAGTAACGGATGCAAACCATCGTAGGTCACCTTGTGCTCACACAAGCTCGAGAGAAAGTGATCCATGGTGGGGTGTCGATCTTGAAGTGACTAGAACGGTGTATTCAGTGGCTGTTACAAACAGGGGCGATTGCTGCTGTAAGTTGTTGAATAACAATATTATTTAGTGCTGACATCATGCTGAGATAAAAAGAACGATTCATGTTTAAAAAAGTAACCTTGTATCGTCGGGTCATCATTGTCTCACAGAGACCTCGCACAGTTTTTGTCACATCAAGCAAAAACAGTACATACATATACTAATTTACAATGATATGTCAAGTACATCTGGAGTACTTGGTGAGTTTATTTGACCTCATGATCACATCACTGTGAGTTTGTCATGTTAATGGTTTTGTGTGCATACATATATACTGTAATATATGATATCGATGAATTAGTTATGTCACGCAAAATACAAGCATAAATACAATTTTATATTTGTGTTTTATTCGAGTCCAACGTCTGCATGACTTCACAACCTACGTTAGCTCTGACGTCATCAGTCCGTTGGAGTCACATGACAAACAAATCTGTAAACACCGATCAGGCCAAGTTGGAAGAGGAGTGACTGTAGAGCTGACATGTAGAGTGCCCGTGACTGGCAGGTACATACTCTGAAAATATACATATAAACAATGCATATCTTTTTATTACAGGTTATTTGTCCCAATGATATTAGCAATTTAGCTGGTCCTACTGTTCTGTTTCATTCTCACATCTTATTTAAACAAATAAGTAGGTTATGAATATATTATATTCAAATGTTTGACTGATCAGCATCACAATCATGAGTCACACATGCATCATTGGCAAGTTTGGTAAATGTCGTTTTATAAAAAAAAAGTCAATAGAGTCTAATTATGTAAAGGACTGAATATGTATACGCGTGACATTAACCATTACCGAAAATGAATACAGTTAGTATATTGAAATGGCATATGAACATCATGGCTTCATTTAGACTTTATTTATTCATTTTGTTCTAGATTCTTCAGTCTGCTGATTCCAGGGGCGAATGATTACCTAAACATATGCGAGGTTGTAGTTATGGGAGTTTAAGACCGATAAATACAAACATTCAAACATCTACAAAGCAATATCACAGTCTAACATAATAATTGATTGAACTTTATATTATATTTCAATTAATATTCGTTTTAAAAAGAATTATTATGATGATAAGTATGGAAGCCGATTTTTGTTTGTACAACAGCTAACTAGAATCTTAGAGTACAAGAAATGAAGTGAGTATTATAATCATATAATTTAGTAGTTTGTTATATTATGAAAGTTTTAAGTTTTTAGTGAAAATAAGCTTTCATAGCTTTTATTGAATATTAAATATGGAAATATAATCAACTTTGTAAGTGTTGCCTGCTAATTAATATATTACATTTTATATATGGTAAACCTTTTATAAGTGTTGCTAATTTTCATTTCATCATAATCAATTATATTCTAGTCCATTATGTTAAATGTTTAAATGTTCATGAATGAAGAAACAAGATCAAAGTTTTGATTGTTTTGTAAATAAACTCGTTCCTTTTATTATTTTCAAGTATTCTACATACATATGAACATACATATGGACCCTTTATTGTGTCAAGAGCAATTATTTTGTTGTTTTATAAATGTCTTCATTTTCTTATTTCAAAGTATGTCTTTTTTACTCTTTAATTAATGTCTTGTTTCTAACTTTAACAGTTTTAACCGTCTTTGTTTAGAAATAAATTTACATAATTCATCAATTTGTTTTATTTGATTTGGATATTATTTTTTATATGTTCATCGTTATTGATTCAATATATACTTTGGTATGTGTGAGGATCTATGATTTTGACGATTCACTAATAAAATGACAACAAAATATCAATGCCAATGCCCGAATTTATACTTTTTAACAAGTAACAATATCACAAATAGAGCTATTAAACTTCAATTTTTACAGCAAGACTTTAAAAGCAAACATACATGTTTTCAGCCGTTTCATTTCCTTCTAACTTGTTTCTCAACTCGACATGTGTCGCAATCCCCATTTTGAATATTGATCTAGGTTTTCATTAGACATTAGATCTGAATATTATAAAATCTAAGAGACTAGATATTTAACCTTAATTGATATTATTGATAATGAGTAAAGATTTGTGTCTGTGTGTTGGAAAACAGTAAATTTATTACATACTTGTTTTTGTTAAGTAAACATAATGCGAACATGGCAATCCATACTATTAATTAATTTGCCGTGTTAATATATGATACGGCCTTATTATAAATCTGTACCTTACTTCATAGATGCAATTGAAGCATTTCAAACTTGTTGATTACTGTTTATCCATACAAGAGTATCTGCAGGAAGTATATGCTTATCACACGTAATTCATATTTTGCACACATAAAAATAACAGGCAGTTTTGGCAGAAATAGTACAAATCCTACTATTTCACTGTTTTTACAGGATTACGTGTAAATATATGGCGATTCTGTGATTGATCGTTATAGAATTGACAGATTTGTTTTAATAGTTAAGTGATACTCTATAAAGTTGTGATAAAAAGGGCATATTCTAAAATAGCAAGTTGATTGCAAGTGTGGACCTTCTCATAAATAAGGCAACAGAAGCAACAACGTTTTTTTTAATTTAAATTGTTTGGGTCATGTGCATGTTAACTCATTTTTATATAAAGTATATCTCATGTTATTGTAACTATTATAATCTAAAACATAATTCAAGAGTGCAGCATTGAATTCAATAGGTGATCACGCGCCCAATTGACAACCTGCTATACATTTATCCTATTCTACCTCATAAAAACACATGTATGGTACATAGTAGGGTCATAAACATAATCCACACGGTGTTTAAACAATAAGATATATCAATTAAATTATGACAAATAAAGAAACAAGGCTACAAAGTTAACTGCATCACGGCGACTATTGACACTTTTGTATAAGTAACTTGATCTTACTGACACATATGGTTTATGTCACATCAACCTTGATATGCTGGATGACCCCACCCAATGAGTCTCGTTTATTCTTAAGACTTATTTGCGTATTCGTTATATTGATTTGGCATTGGAACGGTTTAGTAATCTAAAAGAAGTTTTCTTATTTAAGCCGCGTTCATTCAAAAGCCACGCAAAGTTCAAAATCCAAAACTTATATTAGTTTAAAAAGAGATTGGGCTTGACAAATCAAGTCGAAAGCACACAGTATACGCTTTATTGGAGGAGAATGAACGCACATTCAGACTGAATGGATTCCTAGTCAAGCAAAACATTGAAACCAAATACGAATTAAATGGAAAATATCCATTTGAGTTGTTATTGCTGAACTTGAATCAATCGAGTACTAGCATAACGCCTTTGATGAGTAACGCTTTAATTTCGGAGTGTTTCTGCGCTTTTGCATTATTCTTTCATGTTTTAGATCTTGATACATTAGCGACATGTTTACCCCAATAGTGGTGCATTTAGATTTCTGAAAGATTATAGAACCATGAATTAATACACGAACAGTATAGATAAGTAGCCCAACACAATTGACAAGTCCAATAGAGAATATAGTTCTTTCAATGTAAATGATAGCGATCGAATAAACATTTTACATATATAAATTACACAGACTGTATCCAATGTCAAGCCCCCTAGGATTGTGATCCAATAACGGGATCAAATAACGGGCATCGTGACCTAGGTCCCCCTTAACAAATTAATGGAACCATTACTGGATAAAGAAATTGTATATTAATCAAAGACATGAATTAAAGGGTAAACTAACTTCAAACATAGATATTGATCGACCATTCATGAAAATGAAATCTAAGTCAATGTAACTCAACATTCTATGCACCCTAAATGTAATGATATATGTCTTGTAATACAGTCACATTGTTGTGATTGCGTAATGATTCGAACACCAAAATGCATTAACAATGTATTTGATTTTATCGCATCTTGGGACAAATCTAGTCAGAGTTTCTCACTCTTTTGAGTCCATAGTTACTGCAGCAGGTTTCCAAGATCTGTTGAGAGCAGCGCTTTGGAATTTAGAAAAGAAAATTTAGTTATAGGATACTAAAATACATTCTTAACAACATATATTATCTAACTCCAAAATGATAAAAGAGCATTTTTTTGCCGGGTTTGTTGTATTATCTTTGACCCTGTTTTTCATAAGGGTAATTGCAAACGAGCCTACTTCATATCAGATTTTAAAAGATAGGAAAAGTCAGGCGGATATAACTACAACAATTCGAGTAATCAGTCTGATCCAATGTGCTATACAATGCACAAAAAGACCTGAATGTAAGTCGGCCCAATTTAAAGACGGAATTTGTGAAATGATGTATGAAAGATATGCATGTCTTGATCCGGACACTCAGCCTGGTTGGCAATATTTCTTTTTCGGTGAGTGTTTGGTCAGAATAGTATCATATAAATCAAATTTACATATCAAAGAAAACAACCCCAGATAGTCTAATATAGATGATGTAGACTATACGTTCCATTACAAAGTAAATCGCAAATAAAGTTAAAGATCAATTGCTATAATATCGTTATTCTGAAATAATGGGTACTTATATATTCCAAATAGTCGATATTTAATTTGTAGATCTAAATGATGACAGTGTGAATGAAACAGCCCATGACCTAGGTAATATATTATGTTTAATTTAGTTCTTTGTAATAAACTACTTGCTTACAAGCTGCAATATTTCGATAAACCAATGTAACCTAAATTTCCGAGCACATATTTTAACACATTTAAATATATATGCAATTTCCTTGGGATGCGATTGATTAGAATACTTAGAATAAATTATACACCAAAGGAAAATAAAATGACAAAACTATGACAATTGTCATAAGATACAACCGAAAAACACTTTTACGTTTATGAAACAGAAAATGTGGCCCTACATTGCCCAGCAGAGGCCTCTAGCGCCCATCCGTCGTACCAAGGATTTGCTAGGCATGCTGTTGACGGAATTATGGAAACAGATTTCCGTGTGTACCCTTGTACTCACACGTATATGGAAACTGACCCGTGGTGGGCTGTCGATCTGGAAATACCAAGAAAGGTGTATTCGGTCCAAGTCACTAACATGGGCTATTGTTGCCGTGAGTAATCAAGCCTTTTAAAATTCCGTTAAAACTTTGCGCAAATGATAATGTGTTTTTTTTCAATAAGCGAATAAGCAAATAAATGAGAACGAATAACAACAATTCTGAAACGAAATATTATAGACAAATTAGAATTAGTGCTGTACTGCATGTGATTTCAAAAGAAGAACCATGTTGTATAAGCCTACTCTAAAGGGGTATTAAAATAAATAATCAATTTTTCTACAGAATTGGATAATGCTATAAAAAGCCTGTTATAGACGTTTCACGCGAATTTTAGTCACAATGTGATTTTGACGTTTTAACATCATTTGCATATTTTATTTTAATAACTTTTCCAATGATAATTTTCCATTTAGCGGCACGACTTCACGATTTTGTGACCTACGTCAGCTCAGATGTCATCAGTCCCAGAGGGTCTCAAGATCGGGAGGTATGCAAATACTTTTCTGGAACTATGGCAAGAGGTGTGACAAGGGAACTGACGTGCTATCAACCCGTAGTGGGCAGGTATGTAAACAGTATGATTTTAATGAAATGGGGTTTTATTTATTAAATTTCAAATTCAATAAGGATAATGCAATTAAAATGATATAGTTTTTCTTTTTGTTCAATAAAGTTAATGTTGATGCGAATATCGTTGCGACTTATAAGCTCTTATTAATACACATGCATATAATTCGTTTATGACTTATTTTATAAGCTATTTACTTTGATGATGAATTCATTTACACTTTTATTTAAGATTCTTCAGCCTTATGATACCAGGAGCTGACAACTATGTCACTATTTGTGAGGCTGCTGTCATGGGAATTTAAGAAAAAATATGGAAGATTGGATAATATTTACAATTGGTTAAGAACATATAATAAATGATACAACTCGGTAATGAAAAGACAAAGGTATTAAAACAAGTGTGATCAAATGCATAAGTAGTTTCTAAAATTGTCTAATCAAATTATAAATGATAATCGTTTTGCTAGAATGAGATAAACAAAGATAAAATTAGATGAGCGCAATATTCTTTACGAGTGCTCTACTCTGAGGTCAAATTTTCTATTTAAGGCTAAGTCCTTATGCAAAATTGAAAAATTAACAACACATCTAATATGTTTTAATATAAATCATTCATAATAATGAAGCACTTTCAGTAAATATATCTTAAGTAGTATGACTTGCAACAAATTGTGATAAATATTAGAACTGAACTTTAAATAAGTCAATTTTGGTCGTCGTCTATCTATTTCAAAATTATTGTTCTTGTATGTTGAAAATAGGTTTACCAATGTATTTTGTAATGTTTGTATAATTGATACTTAAATATATATTTAATCAATATGGTGTAAAGCACGCCTGTTTAAGTTTTGATTACATGTTCGGAACATTGTGTAGAGATTATTTTAGTCAGTTCTAAATGTATTATCGTAATTGCATAACCCTTTTATATAAATTGAATTTGCAAAATCTTAAATTAAAGTATAACACAATAGAATATATTTACAATATTAATAAGAATATACATATTTGTTAACCATTTTTATTATGAAGAAACAAAATGCACAAGTGTATAACATTAATTCAATCAAATCACTTGTTGGTGTACATGTTTAAACTTGTAAGTGTATAAGAACTATATAGATAGCTTGAATTGATTTCCCTGTGTTTTTATGAGATCAATATAGTAACATCCTTGCTGCTTCTATCAACTAACTAAAGTAGACTTAATTCGGTAAAGTCTGCTTATACATCGATACGCTGTAAACATAAATTTATAACTTAAAACAAGAATGTGCAATGTGTAATCAATGTCAGTTTTTTTAAAGTTTTGTGTTATAAAATATCAAGCAATCAAATAATCTAATCAAACATTTACTTTAACCAGTAAACTTTTGGCGTTAGCAACAAATCATATTCATTTTCATCAGTTATCATATTGAATGTCTTGTTACCCTCGACTCTTCTTGGCGGCAATTTGTTATCATATATAATGCTTACTAGTTTGACTACCCTGTCTTCAGCTGGTCAATTCGTTTCTATATTGAATGAAATCATACACAAACATCGCTGATAATACTACACACGCTACAATACCAAGCACAATAGCCGACTAAACAATACGCTTGTGATTCTCTTTTTCAATATTCTCATATTTCAACATCCCAACCCATGTTGAATCTCTTCTAAGCATGTCAGGTACCATTTGAACCACATAATTTGACTGCCTACGAAACACTTTATGCTTTTCAATTTTAATCGGTTTTGACCGATTTAGTTCAATTTTAATTCAATGAGTTACGTTTAAACGAGACAAAATAGCACATTTGTCGCAAAAACTGTAACGATGATATTCCAAACATAAGGTAATTTTCTACGTTCTTCCATGATTATAGTGTGTGTCTGTAAATTACCTAACTATGTTAATACATCACGTTATCTATTACTTCTGGTTTTGCTTTTTTGCTGATTAATTCATTCCTAAAATGTATGAAAAAGTACACAAACACCGCTGCTTATACTACAAAAGCTACAATACTAAGCGCTATAGCAGGCCACACAATACACTTATGATTCTCCTTTTCAATATTCTCATATTACAACATCCCAACCTAACTAGAGTCTTGTGGCAGCATACCAGGGACCATTTGAACCACATGATTATAAAGTCTACAAATTGTATTATGGTTTTCAATTTTGACCTGTTTTGATTAATTTGGTTTAATTACGGTTTTCAATTTGGACCGTTTTTATTCGATACAGTTCAATAAGTAATTAGCGTTAAATCAGATAAAATGTCAATATATTGAGCCAATTTTGTCATTTAAAAGAGCAAAATAACACATTTGTCGCGACTCATGTAAAGATGACATACCGATTTTTAGGTCATTTTCTTATCGCAGTTTGTGAAGTTTAAACCTCATTTACCCCGATAACAAATCACCATGATGTTTATTATTTTAACCTATTTTAGCTTATCAACTTATTCCTGAAGTCGATGAAAAAGTACACAAAAAGCGCTGCTAATACTACAAACGCTAAGATACCAAGAGCTATAGCCGACCAAACAATACGCTTGTGATTCTCCTTTTCAATATTCTCATATTTCAACATCCCAACCCATGCTGAATCTCTTCGAAGCATACCAGGAACCATTTGAACCATGTGATTTGACTGCCTTCGAACCGCCTTATGGTTTTCGAATTTGACGGCTTTTATAAGCCCACCATCAGTTGAATCTTCGGATGACGATGAGACACTGATGGCACTGTCCACCATGGAGCTGACCGTAAATAGCTCCCCGTTTCCAGAATTTTGTTCGGTCACGTCATGGAGGCTAGCGGGGTCTTGCCTCCCTTCCGATACCGGCTCGCTCAAGTCAATGTCAAATACGCCGCTTATGGTTTTGGGTTTGAGGAGTTTTTCGCTGACACAGTTTTTCATGGATTCCGGGAGAAGGCCTGCTTTGTGTTTACGTAGGATGTCTTGGAAGTAGAAGATAGTGCAGCTGATACCTTGCTGGAATTTGAAAATCAGGTAAAATATTAGGTATCAAGTGACAAATAATCATCAAAGATTATTCTTTAATTATTAGATACACAAATTTCAATTATATTTCAAATGTCATATGATTCAACAGACATTATCATATTAATCCTCAAGTTGATTTGAAGCGAAAACCTAG
Organism: Hydroides elegans; assembly: GCA_001703475.1. Classification (NCBI taxonomy): domain Eukaryota; kingdom Metazoa; phylum Annelida; class Polychaeta; order Sabellida; family Serpulidae; genus Hydroides; species Hydroides elegans. The sequence continues at coordinate 97,868 of LQRL01030023.1, forward strand.
ACATAAGCCTTGTTTCTAGTATGTTTCCAGTAAGTTTCTATGGATAAGTTTCTCTAAATATTGGATATGTCATAACCTTAATCAAACCTATCGATACATACTAAAATAAATTGTAACAGAAACACATTTATCATGACCTGAGCTAGTTTTGTCAAGTAGTTTTCTATTTACAAATATTCAAATACTTACATTGGCGAGGAAGCATCTGTCGGCCTTTTGAACAGCAAAATCTGCAGTGTCGATATAATCGGTGTAGATTCCCGCAGTCCGCTCAATATCATCGTCCTACAAAGCATTAAGCAGTGACATTGTAATAAATTTTATTCAGCACACTTTAATGACCTGCATTTTTGAAATTTGAATTTGAGTCTTGTAAGCAAATCAGAAATAAATGTCTTAAAACCAGTTCCCTTTCGGGTTATATGTGTTTTGTATGTCTCATAGCTAGAAATAACCCGATACTTATCTTTAAAGTGCACATGTAACAAAAGAATATATGTAACGTTCTATTGGTTCGACGTATGTATGTGTGTGTTTCCTATCGATGTGATTACATGTTATTGGATATTGATTATGAAAGTGATCATGCAGAAAATAGTAATGCAGCGTAAATAAAACGTTGTCCGAATAACGTGATGTCAAACAACCTCGGTATTACACAATCATCAATAGACATATCTAAGAATTAAGTATCAAATACGCGACGTCATTTTCAATCATAATACACAGAAAATGTTATTTGTGTTAGCAACGTACCTTCAGAAATGCCTTCCGACTCATTTGCAGCACTGTGTTTATTGTGACTTCAAAGAATTGACCGAAGTTTCCGATTTCCATCATGTTTCCGCCCTCGAGCATGGCCCGAAAATGGATGCCTTTTTGGACTAGAAATGTCGAGAATTCGCCGAATGTGATCTGATAAGGTAGAGATAATATACTGTGAGAAGAAACGGTCTTGTGTTTAAACAACCAATAAGAATATCGCAGATTTTGAGGTAGGTTAAAGGAATTTTGGACACTTCGGCCCCTACCACTTCGGCCCCTACCACTTCGGCCCCGATTGGACACTTCGGCCCTTTTTGGAAAAGACACTTCGGCCCCT
>LQRL01030041.1:0-13199 GCA_001703475.1 Hydroides elegans
TCAAGAACAGATACATTTTTGCATGTTTGGCTAGTCTGGAAAAAAGGCATTCGGTTTCAATAACATGGAATTTTTTTGCGACATCACATGGAAAGGGACCAGTCGACGGTATCGGAGGCTCTGTGAAGCGGTATGTGTGGGGAAAGGTTAAAAACAGACGAAATACGGTAACCGATGCCGCATCGTTTTCACATGCTGCCGAGGGAATGGAACATGTCGCCTCGATTCACATCACGAAAGAAGATATAGAAGAGAAAAACAACGCTCTGAAAGTACACGATATGTTCAAAAATGCCCCAGCAATCGCTAAAATTACGAAATGTCATCATGTTGAAATAAAAAATGGAAAACCAAACGTTCAAATGCTGAGCAAATAACTTTTTGAAGAACCATTATGTGCTATAAAGCGAGGCAAATGACGTTCTATTTGAGTGACATGCTGTTTGTTTTTCATTGATTGATAATTAATTTTTCACGTTTTGTGTGATTAAAAATGGTAAACGTGTTATTTTTCCATTCTTTTTTCTTATAGTAATTGCATTATTTGATAGGAATCGATATTTTAATTTTCATTAAAAATAAAATATTTTCATTTAAAAATAGTAATTTCTCCGTTTATTTTACTCGAATAAAGTTTTTAAATGTTAATATCTGCTTTAGTTTTATTTATTTGATGTTAACTTTATATGACAAGTACGTTTGAAATGAAAAAAAGTTGCCTTATGTAGCGCAAACGCAATAAGAAAAATGCCGTTTAGGTTGTAACGTGCATAACGTAACGTGCATAACGCGAGTGTCTAAACATATCGTCTTGATTCATGCACAATGGTAAACATTATGCAATGCTAGTTCCACAACTAAAAAGCAGACACATTACACTTTTAATGTGGCATGTTTCTTTTCTTAAAAATAACTTGGCTGAGCAATGCCAAAGTCTTAGATTTTAATGCTAAAAACCCATGTCCATATTGTGTAACGTGCATAACGAAGGGGACATTGAGTTTTACTAAGTAGCAGGTACATAAAACCTATGTTTAAATATTTTTTTATGAAGATGATCATATATTCTTCAAATAAATACTACAACTTACTTATTGAAACTGTGAATTGATATTGATATCTTGCGTTGAATACGAGAAAACACCGAAAAATGTAACGTGCATAACGCTGGAATTGCCCAACAGCAGTTCGTTTGCTTTATTTATTTGTATAAATCACTAGTCTCTACATTCGGATGTTAATCATAGTACAATGTACATGTATGTCTTTTACGTCTTCTCAATATCAGTAATACAAATTCATTGGAATAAAACTGTTGCAATGTCTTGCATAATGACAGATGAACTAATTCATTAATCTGTTTCAAAAAATCCCAATTGAACTTAAACAACTGTATCAAACGACATGCTTCTTTCCATGTGTGATAAGTTTTCAACTTGACATGAAACACTTTTCAACAAGAAGTGTCTTACGTTAGTTTCGACTTGATATCGAACACATTTCAGGCAGTGAACACATATCGGTTAGACACCAAAATGGGTTGGTTACGTGGTTAGACACAAAGTGGTAAACAAAGATGTTTGAATAATCGCGGCAAGTCCGTTGCTAAGGAAATATCACGTGCCACGGTATGTCGAGTAACCATAGGGACTGAGTAGCAACGGCACATGGTGATGTTCCTCGGGATTCTCGATCTCAAATACGACCTGAACATTACATTATATTTACATGAAATGCATTTATTTGTGGGATAATATAATTTATATGTACATACATGGAATATAAAACATGATACACGCTACGATATTTTTAATATATATTATATGTTAGGCTCTCGCTAGGCCTTAAATTCCTTTCGAAAAAGTTGTAAAACCATGCAAATTTGTTTTCGCGTTTTCTAGTTTTTCGCAAATTTCGAAATGTGGCGAACACTTTCTACCAAATGTTGCTTCGCAAATGTTCCGATAAACCTAAATATTGTTTGCGCATTTTCCGAAATAAATTCGCTTTTTTCGAACATACGAACGGCCAGCGAGAGTCTAGGCATTTATACTATGCTTATTAATTATTCCTGAGCAAAATGCAATGTACGTTCGATAAACCGAACACGAATAAAACGAATATATTAAGGCTTTAACTGGAAAATAAATCGAACGTCAAGCCTATACATTTTTTATACTATCTTACCGGATTGACCAAAACTGATTTAAACGAAGCGAAATATTCCGATCTATCCATATAAATTGATTTCAAAATAAGGTAAGATACTCACATCAACGTACGGATAAAATCCCTTTTCTTTTTGGGCCGTGAAATATGCAGCAGTGTCAAAGGTTATCTTATATATTCCTTTCGTGAACTGGGCAGCAGTCAAGAGCCCCGGACACCTTCCGTCCTCATTTGTACATCTAACCAACGAAACAAAATACAAATTATATATAAAAAAATGAATATGTTTTCATAAATCAATATTATAAACGCAATTAGAAATGTCAGTCATTAAAAAACACTTAACAAATCATTTTAGTAATTATTTTGAATAATACATAAATTTCTTTTAACCCCAATTACTGTTAAAATACTTAGATATATCTTTAAATACAATTTCATTAACAAATTTAGTTAATATGAATATAAAATCAATATATAAATAAACTATTTGAATTTAATATATAATCAAAGCACCTATTTGTTGTGAGTTGCGACCACTGGCCATCGATTGATTTGAAGACAGTAAGCGGCAGATTTTGAGCGGCACAGCCCCGGGCCGTGTCGAGAACATGGGTCGTCAAAGGATTTTGGGAAGACATCTTGGTGGTATCTAGCGACTGCAATAAAAGAGAAATGAATATATGAATAGATTGCACAATATGAATGCATGATTTTGCATATAAATTGAATGTATTGCTCTTTGTTAGGTAGCATGCATGAAAGTAATGTTAGAATTTTTTTTAAAATATAATTAGACGCTTCATGGTATTGTGATTATAGCGAAGAAAGCAATGGTCCAATTTATTAAAAAAAATACTTACTGTTGGTAATTCCTAATGTTATAATAGCTGTTTAATTGTTATCGGGAAAATGTTTTCCTGCGCAAAAAATCACTAAAATCTTGTATATTTATTGAGTTACAAATGTATTTGATAATTCTCTTTACTTATTTTCATTTTAAATAAAGTTTAAATCCCTTAAAAAGCTCTTATAAACATTATAACCTAGGGAAACAACCCCTAAGAGAGGACCTTCAAATGCGGATATGACCTAAAAATTATGATTATTGATTAAGAAGTCCCACTAGCCCAATGACCAAATTAACTTAAATGTACTGGACAAATTCTCATACAACAAAAGAATTAAAAACCCTAAGGGTCTTAACCGAAAAAAATGGTTATCGCACCTCTAAACTAGGTTGAAAAAATGTAACGTGAATAAACAAGCATTCAAATTATTTGCTGACCCACTAACCGAGATGCACTGAACAACGAAGATTGATTGCACAAGTAGAAATCTGTGGGAAGCTGGGATTCAAATTTCAAACCTAAATACCATAAGCCAATAATGCCTTAATAATTCTCCTTTCTCGCCAGTTATAACAATACATTTAGAAAGGAAGATAATACATAGGCTTATCATTTTGTACGTTGGCACTTACTTTGGTATTTCTGAGGATTAGCTTTTGAATACCAGAAATATTCAAAATCAACATTTATATAATTGACAATAGGTTGACATAACAATAGATATTGTTTCAAGACTAATATATGCTTCATTCATTTTTTACTCTTTCTATTTTTTTCTGGAACTAAATCTAAAATATAAATATCACATGTTATATCTGAGTTGATAAATAAAGAACAGTACCAAATTTAAGGGCTTTTTGGATATACAATCCATATTCATTTTCATTCAAAAAGTTAAAATTAGAAGAATCTCATTCACTTAAATATCTCTCGCTTATTCGACTACATATAATTTTGAAAATCGCAACAACAACAAAAATACCACAACACACGAACGGACGAATAAACGAAATAGCTGACATCTAAAATCTATACGACCTCTCCCGAAGACAGGTAGAACCAACGAAAACATGGTGCATTGGTTTGTTACCATACTATTTTGAAAAAAATAATTGATGTTAACAGGTACAAAATCCACTCATGCTAAATCGTTTTCAAACATAACACCATATGAATAACGAAGAGGCACAAAATATATTTCAGATGATTTATAACATCAATGGATCGACAAGTCTATATAAATATACCGCAATAGAATTCTATGTCTTGAAAGCAAATAAACCACTTTCCAAAAATAGAATAGAATTTACATCGTAACATGGTCGACCTTTATTTGCATTTCACATAATTGCAGGGTATTTGTAAGTACAAACTAAACGTTATTAGCACACGGTAAGAAAACTCATTACTTAATGTCTAGAAAATATAAATGGATCTTATGCACTTCGATAATTATTTATAGGATATTAGACAATGTTAAAATACAGCCTTATCACCTTACAAGGCATTTACAAAAAAAGAGAAACCAACTGAACGAAATTAAGTTGTCGATTTTGTGTCAAGTAATATATCAATAAACCAAAGCGATTTTTTCTTTTAAGCGAGAAATTTCATCTTCCAAAACATCAAGCAAACCAATATAACATAAAACTAAACTTTTTTCTATTGATTGCAACAGCGTAACCGAGAACATTGTCTCAGCAACAGCAAACCATGGATTGACTTTTTTAATTGCACTGAAATCCATGTCGATTAAATGCCACATGATTTCCAATAAACATCCAGCTGCAGTGTATGTTAAACGATTATCATCTATGAGTTGTACAAGACATGGCATGATGCGATAACGATCAAATTGAAGCAATTCATAAATAAACTGATCGTTCTTGGATACAAGAGCCTCAGACAGAGCAGTCGAGGCCGCTTCAACGATGGCATCCTTATCAGACTGAAGCCAAATTGCAAAGTAGGGCGCGATGCCAAAGTCAATAAGGGACTCTGGATCAATGAAGCATAGCAAGTCTAAAGCCCATGTCGTGGATGATACATCGTCGAAATGCAATATCATAGGTATATATGAAACGAGCTGGCTGTACTGCAAAGGCGAATCTTCTTCTCCGGTTATTAGATTACTTACGAGCTGCATGGATGCCTCGCGAATAGATACATCGTCGCTTGAAAGTAGCGAGACTATGTTAGGCGCAAAGGAATACTCCATTACGGTTGCTATATATATGCTCTTTCTTACGAGGCTGATTCTAATGAGAAGGTCAAGCGCCATCGGTATCACATTGGTTACCTCGTTTAAACATGTACACAGAGCGATAACTAGTCTCTTTGTGTTTGCATCAGACAGTGAGTCCGGTTTAAAGAACAGTATATCGGACAACAGTTGTGTGTGAATGGAGTACATCCTAGTTGGACAGGTTTTGTCGCATTCCTTGGAACGAGTACAGTTATGCACAGTAATATTTTGTATAAACTCAATAGCTTTGCTAATCATATCCTCGTTCACCTCAACGAGGGATTCCTTTAAACCAAATGTTCGATTCAGAAACGCCATACTTAATGCGAAAATTAAATGCATTCACTGATGTCCAAATCAAAGATTTTAAGCTCATACTTATCTAACGCAACTTGTCTTCGTATATCATCAGTTTCGCCAAATAGTATATCTGTTAAAATATACAAGATATATTCCGCAAAACATTTATTTTCTCAAGTGCCAAGTTTTGCTCGATAATTTTCGGCTCCACATTCGAAAGCCCCGCAAAAGTATAATCAAAAAGACTTCAAGCGTGCGGAGAAAAGAGTAATCAAAATAGTGATTGACTGACGCTTTTCTGATTTCTGTGTGTAGTTTCGAACCGTTTAATTTATTTTCCGTGATTCTTTTCCTGATGCAATTCAGAACATCACAGAACTCATTAAAGTATTTAAGACTACATTTCCGGTATTTCAATTACGTATATGATGTTAGTAAGTTGGTCAAGTGAAGACATTCCTTCAAATAAGTTGGCTCTCCTTTTTTCGATTGGAGTGGAACGCAAAGGAGCCAATAACTACTTATAACCAATTATGAAATCAAGGGTGTGCTGGTTCTGAAAATAAAAAGAAGCCGATTTTAGGAAATGCGAATCCATCATTTACCTCATCTTAAGGGGTCAATCATAACAGCATTTCGACGCGTTATAAATGACGCTAGCATTGAAGAAGCGACATATATCCAACTCATAAATCAAGAGTTATAAACAATTATACCAAATCATTAAAGTTTAATATTTTCGCAAAAACTAATTGGTATGAATACAAGCCAATATTTGTGAAACAACACGTAAAAACAAGCTTATGCTTAGATTTCAGGACGTAACGCTGGAGATACATGTACGGGTCATGTCCCTGGCACGTCAAACGCCCTTCACTGTCTTACCAGGGGCCATAAGCATAAAAAGTAAGTTTAAACTTAAATCTCATTTAAGTTCAATACTGAACTTATATTTAAGTTTAAACTTAAATGTGCAGCTTCCATATGCACAAAATAGGTTTACACTTATATTAAACTTAAATCTTAATTTAAGTTCAATAATTCAAGTTTAATACGGAGCTTACTTAAATTTTAAGTTGAATACTTTTTCTTTGATTTTAGCCTTAATTCGTATAATTTCTGATGCTTGAAGATAAATTAAGTTAATTATGACCAAAAGCACTCACTAGGCATGTTTTATAATGCATTTTACCGCATTTTGAAGAAAATCAATATATTTTTATGTTTTCAAAAATTGCTTTAAAGTGCTATTTAAGATAGTTTTAGAATAGTATTTCGGTATTTTAAACATTTATAAACTATCCTTAATGTGTTTCGTGAGTTTTAGAGACCTAACCATATCACCACTTGAACAGATAAAAAAGCCTTTGTCATTCTTGAGAAAGTTTCATTTTAAACTTAAATTTAGCCAATCAAAATTCACAAGACAGTTTATATTGAACTTAAATATAAGTTTACCTACTTACGTAAGTTTAACTTCCTGCATACCGTTTAAGTTTACCTACTTACGTAAGTAGGTAAACTTATATTTAAGTTTAATCTTATATTTAAGTTCAATTTTCTTTATGCATATGGCCCCAGGAGAAGCCCAGACATTAAATTACTCTGGACCTTTTTTTAATCTGTTCAAAGTGCGATCATACTCAAATATTAGCTCTAAATAGTCCTTTACGTATGTCTGCGACCAAGTGGAGAGAAGCCCACGAGGGCTATTTAGAGCTACTCAAATATAAGGGATGGACTTAAACATTCAAAAACAGATAAATTTCAAAGCAAATTTAACAGCCATGCTTTCAAAATATACTTCAAACAAAATCTTATCATCTTATTTAAAAGAGTGCATTATAAACATGAGTGCATAATAAACAGGGTTCACCGTGTAGCATATAAGGGTCGAAACCCTCGGTAATACGAGAGAAAATAAAAATTACCAAGGCAGAATTGATATCGCCACGAAAAATTACCGAGGGAAATTTCGGCTTATGCTACATTGTGTTGCATTAGTTCTTCTATACGAGTACATTTAGATTATTTTTAATTACACGCATCAGTGAGTGCAGTCTAAATCTTTGTATTTCAATAAAATGCACTAATAAATGTTCACCAAAGCGTGGTTATCACTGTTATTTATGATTTTACCTGCTTTAAATGTCCTGTCAATGTTATAATCCTATTCATTCCTTTTAAACTGTGTTTTTTTACGACCAAAATAATGTCACATGACCTATCATGTTACATAAAAAGATGGTTATCTTGACTAAGTATTACTGGAGGTACTGAAATTTTTGCCTCAAGCTTGTTATACTGAGAAAAACTTCAAGACGGCTTGTTGCTGTGGTTTTTGACAATAGTTACCCGGTCTGATTCAATCATATATTTCAGATTTTCGGATATTTCCTATTTTCAGAATATTTACTATTTTTAAGCGATTTAAGGTGGAATATTTAATCAAAGAAAACATCTAACAAACCTTAACCAACATAAATTGAAGGGTTATGGACATAAATATACTAAGTGGATTTTGTTGAAAAAAATGCAAACCTCTATTCGACTTAAACCATTTGCATATGGAATCCTACACTTATCAGAAAATTGCGATATATCTAAATTGTTGTGCTATAACATGATTTTCATATCTAAAAAAAAACAGAGACTGTTCAATTAAATTGGCTAATGAATTTTAATCTGACTATAATATTTATTAAATTCAAGATAAAACATTCATATATGACATAGAAATATTCAAACATGTCTATCAATTAATTATGTTTGCATTCTATTTCCGAAATCTGTGAAAGTTTTAATAAAATATGTTTTTTTTTCTCCACACTTGTCAAGTTAAACAAAGTTTGGATTCAATTTAAAAATGTTATCTTGTTTTAAACCCTTCTATAATATAAGACATTTGCATAGATTATATAACATATAATATAACGTAATAATATTTATAATATCAAATACAACATAATAATATATAAAATATAGGTAATGGAAATTAGATTTTTAATTTTATCGAGAGTCTTTAATGCGACTCTCAACTATTCAAATGCAGTATTTAAATGATATTACTACTTTTGTCTTCTTAATTCAGCACCGAGCAAAATATAAACATCATACATTAGAGAGTTTTTTCATTCCACATCAATATACATCGGCGGTCAAACTCGTTCATTAAATATTGAAATCGTGTCAGGCTGTTGAAGGTGTTATGCTTCTTTTTGGCGAGACAACCAATATCCAATCGGTATCAAAACTGAAAGATACGAGCCTTCCCCCCTCCCCACAAGACACTTTGATGGTGACATTTGAGAACGACTAGGAGCATATAAATAAACATTTATTTGATATTTAATTCGTACATGGTTTGATCAGTAAAAAGGAATGCGATCCCTTAGATGCTAAAGTCGTGAAAAAAGGATATGTTTTGGTGCGATAATTCATCTGCATCACACACGTGCTTATTCTTAGGCTTTTTTTCCAATTCACTTTGAACATTAAATCATACCACACTATAAGAGACTGACATTGCATGTATATACGTAAACTTAAATAAAAACATGAACTTTCAATACATAACACGCAAAGATTACTATGTTATCTACCCGACAGGAACCATATCCCGAAGCATTCAAACCCGTCACCCAACACATCGTATTCAAGACAATATTGCATTGATGAATCGTCGGTCGCAAACAAAAGCTTTATGAACAGCGATATAAAGTCTCTGAAAGTCCAGTTAGTGTGATATTTGTAAAATGTGTTCATGCGGCCACTGTTTTAAATGGGACAGAAAAGTGCAAATAGGGGTATAAAACACGTGTTAGCACATTACCTAGTGATAAGTAGATCAGTAAAACAAATTAAGCTCTCTGATACTTCAACAACGTTTAAATAGAAGCACACATAGAAGCATTAAATACAACTAGCATTCAATAGGCCATTTTAAGCAGTTATGGTTGCATAACAGCAACCAAAACACACAGCTCCTACTGTTATGCATTAAGTATTCATGCATAATTTCGTTGAAAGATGGCGTTTTCGAACTCGGTTTAACTGATGTTGTTATTATAAAATTACTATAGGTTAGCCCAATCCTTTTTTTGTTTCTTATCATGTAAGTTTCATAGCATAACTAGCAGGGCACTCATTGACATGACATTGAGTGTATATCTGTGATCTTCTTAATGTGTCGATTCACATATAAATATTGAAAAATAGGCTTACACGGGAACATAAGCTTTAAGCACCGTCCACACTGCACTCGCTCGCTCGCTTTTGTAAAATTCTCCCAGTGAGCGAGCGAGCACATGACCGTCCACACTGCACTCGCTCGCTCGCTGAGAGTAAAGAAGACCTTAAACCTTATATGAATGTTTTTTTTAAAACAAATTAGAGGTTTTCAGTTCATAATAATTATTTAATTAACTTCGCGTTTCGGAAGAGCTTAAGTCGCATATTGTTATGAAAAAATGGAGGAACATATAAAAGGAATAATAGTCTGACTCCTAAAAATTCCTGTCTATAAACGAATATAAACGAAAAGGGGTATATGCATGTATGGTATCATGGTATCTAAAAAAAAAAGATGATGTTATCCCAAAAATAAATTAAGATCTATGCATTATTGAAGAGTACCCCATGAGCTGTCTCTCACAAAATGTGTTCCCAAGCGAATCTATGGTGGCTTGGAGATTTTGAAGAAATTTGATATAGCTTGGAGATTTTTGCATTTTAAGGTACACCTTTTTTGATGAATTATGTATTTTGTAATGATATATAAAAATGATTAATTGCAAATTAATTACAATTGATTGCGATCGTGTTATAACTTGTAATTTGTTTTTCATGATAGGTGGTTATATTCAACAATTTAATTTTTGTAAAAGGTGTTCCTTTTCTGTTCCAAGCTGGCTAGAAAAGAAGGAACAGCTCAGCTGGCTTGGAAAAAATGAACACCTTTTTGCATTTTATTTATGTTCAAAAAAGAGTATTTTGTTGTGTCTCGTTTAGTAAAGTTGGTTTAAGGTGATTTAACCACTTTTTGACAAATTTGTCTTGGGGTGCTCTTCATTATTCATTCGCAAACAAAGATAAAGCGGTTCTTCTTTGAATTGATTCATGTTATGTTTTATGACGCAACAATATATCTGTGACGATTGCTGCGTCAACTATATACACATGATTACCACAATCGAATTATAGATAAAGTTAATTAAACAATAATCAGGTATGTCTTGTATAATTTAGGATAGACCTTGTAAATATACGGATTTTATAAATAGAGAAACCTAATTTTGTTCTTTTGAACAACTGTATAGTTAAACGCATATATTCACTTATGATTGTAAACATTTAAATCATTTTTAAAATAACATTAATATTCTAAAAGATCATTTTTGATTGATTTCAATTAAATATTCCATGGTATGATGCCTTCATTCAGGTTGACAATACATTAAATGCATTAAAGACATTATATTCCAATGAATCCCCCTATGCAACCTTATTCAATCCCAGCGAGCGAATGAGTAAGTAAAGTCATAGAGCAATCCACTCGCTCGCTCGCTTTTGCAAAATCGAGCGAGCGAGTGCAGTGTGGACGGTGCTTAAATTAGACTTAATTAATGGGAAATAATGTCTAAAGTACAGATGTGCCCTTAACTCAATTTCGACGAAAATATAGATACGATGTTTTACCTTTGCACGCCAGAATTTTTGCAGTTTTATTTTTTCAAACATTAACATAGTCTAGAGTAAAAAGATAAAGGCTGTTGACTGTGTCACTGCGAGCAAAAAGTTAATATTGATTATGCAGCTGAGCGCCTTATATAGCTGCTCCCTCTCCTGCACGAGAGCCTCTCTATTCATAGACCACACCAAGCTAGTGACTGATCACATTAAACGAGGTTACACAAAATGTGTTTGAGACACGCATACAAATGAGTAGAATTTTGAATATATGCGCGCCTCTCATTGGACAATTATTAATAACCTCATTCACAACAGCCAATGAAACGCCATAACAATCCATATAGTTTTTCAGCATTGCAAAAATGAAGGCATTTGTGCGATCAGATGCCGGGTGTTTAGCATCCAATATATTCAATACTATTAATAAAATCACATCTAAATCCCCTATGCTGCATGTGACGGGATGTCCTTTATCATGCTTTATAACATTATCAGTCGATTTCGGACTTAAAATATAGAAAATATAGAGCACGGGATGCTTATATTCATACAAGACTGTCCAAGGACAGTGTGCCACACCTTGCACAACTTTAGCCAACCCTTATCACTATGAAATAATCAACCATGATAATTCGGTATAGCTTTATAGCATATTTAACCGATTTTGTTATCAGATAAGTAAAAATATCTACACCCCTCCAAGTGCATACCTCCTTTGTGTTTTAATATGCAACATGAAAAAAAAACGAAAACCGAGTTTTAACGTAATTTTCAGTGTATAGCCCGCGGGGTAAAGCATACAAAATACACGGGTGCGGTTAATACAACGGTGCGGGTTACTCCGTTTTCTAAAGCATAAACCACTCGCTTTTGGATTTACATAAATAATTGAAATTTCGTTTTTATTCATCGACACAATAACGATAATGGCATCTAATTTGAGCTGTTGTCATGTCTTTGTGGATTGTTTCAAGAAAGAATAAGAACCGGCAACATATATAAGTCATTGGCATCGGGTTATAATGCAAAATACACGATATTCAGTCAAATTTAGGTTGATAGTTATAACCATGATTTAAAACATAATTCTAGACTTCAAGGGAGTACAGGTTATACACCGATGCGAGTTATACTATGGTAATATGTACAATCATTAACATTACCAATTAAATGGAACGCATGTATATCCAAAATCGGATATATCATTTTTTTTATCAATATAATGGTGTCTAAATTATTATTCAATCCAGTCTTCTTTGATAGCCGAATCGCTATTATAGCTATTACTTCGATTATGACGTAACAGTCGGTTATGCATCACACTTTCGAATACATTTGTTTTAGTTTAATAAAGAAGAAAATTAATGCAGGGATATGAATTTAATTAAATGAATAGAATGGTGTGTAAATTTGTACATCATAATCGCATGTATAACCATAAAGCGTTTAAATGGTAAAATAAAAGTAAGCACAACTTTGCTTATATAAGCAATATAAGCACGAGCTAGCAGATTTTAGATACCCCAGAACATTGTTAACAATCATACCCAGTTTCATAAAAATCGGCCAACAACTCTAGGAGGAGTTGCATTTTCAAAAAAGTTAACAAACTAAACAAATAAATAAATAACTAACTATAACTAACTATATCAATAAAGTGGTAGGACAATCCACGCCTCGCGTAGCAAGCCGTGGCTAAAAAGCAAACCAAACGCAAAACCTGCGATTTTTCGTTCAACGAAAAGATCGCAGATAATTATATGTTTAACCACTTAAATATTAATTCAAACTAAATCACCCTACTCTTGCAAAACATGCAAAACCGCAGTGTCTCGACCCAGACGTATAGGATAATGTGAGAAGAGAGTCCATTATTAGGAATATGGGACAGTTTCGAGGCGCAGCCGAGAAAACTGTCCCATATTCCTAATGATGGGCTCTCT
>LQRL01030113.1:5487-19211 GCA_001703475.1 Hydroides elegans
AAGGCATCGTTGATAGCTCCAAAAAACTAAAGGGGCAGTTTTATATAGGGAATAAACAGCCGTGTCTGATAGAGTCTACGCCGGTGTCTATATGGGATTTCAGGTCATGATTGTTTGATAACGGCGGGTGATAAACACCTACTATTGTAATATTTGTTATGTCTCTTGGCAATTTTGATGGTCTAATTGTTATCCATAGTGTTTCTATTTTGTCACTTTCTAGGTTTATCCTTCTTTTATAGGGGATATTTTGCTTGAGATAGATACACACTCCACCTCCTCTTTTGTGATTTCGATCGTTTCGTATTGTTTCATATCCGTCGATGTTTAAAATCTCGTCTGGTATTTGTTCATTTAACCAGGTTTCGGTGATTACCGCAATATCTACTTTGTTTAAGTTTAGTTCGCAGGCAAGTTCGTCTATTTTATTGCAAAGCGATCGAGCATTGGCGAAATAGATGTTTGGAAAATCAAATCTACTTTCATCATTTCTCTCTATTTCAATGAGATTATTTCTATTGCATCCTATTTGAAAATTCCTACTATCTTGTTCTCTATGTTTACTAATTATTGTACGAATCGGTCTAGTTTGACCACCTCTCGAGCCCCGCTTTGTTTTGAGATTCGTGTCGGTTTCAATTCCATGTATTCTATCGTTTATAATCCCATAACACATGTCGAGCGACAGTATTTAAATGCCTATTCTATTGTATTATCCAATTAAAATGTCTAGCACAAGATTGATTTTTTTCATGTATCAATGATTGCATTTATTTATTTTCGCAGTTTTAAGACTAAAAATGTAATTTTCCTTGATTTTGATTTCTTATTATTGTTCCTTGTCCTTTTATCTTTCTTTCGATATAAAATATGTGATACTTAAGCTTTTATATATACTAAAAATAATTAATTTTCCGAGAGCTAATTTGCTGCCTGCTGGCGCATACAATATGCCCTAATATGATAATTGGGACATACATTTTCTGATATCAGTACTACTTATTGTTTCAATAGCTTGTTTGTCTACAATGCTGAAATACATATTTTCACGTATATTCTGTTTGTTTATTCCATTGTATTGATATGATAGACCATTATATATATAAACCATGTACATATAAAGGATAATATTGATGTCTTGTCAATTTAATAATTGGGTTTCGAGACTATAAGATAATTTCTAGAAAATGTATCAACATTTTTTTGTAATAAATAATTCCCTTATACATTTAGGGATAAATTCACATTATTTAAGTATCATAATTAATCCTTGCTGTAACGAAAATGATGTGTTACCATACATTAAGGAATCGGGTTACCATGTATTTACATGTCTATCAACATTTTTACTGCATAAATGTTCTCGTATTCTCAAGCTTACGTTCAATGCTAGATTTTGACAAATACCATGACACCAGGTTTACGAGAATCTAAATTATGTTTACATGATGGTTTAAATGATATTTGTATCCAAACAGGGAAATATAAATACATTTGGACTCAAACGTCTCAATAAAGTGCCTACTTGAATATATATAACTATATAATTATTCATCGGTCAAATCAACAAAACAATCAAGTATCCTCAATATATTTGAAATACAATGCATTGTTAACAATTTGCCAAAAGAAGAGGTATTATTTGCATACATATTTGATTATTTTGTTTTCGGTTCCGGTGGAATCAAATCCAAGGACAAAGAGCGCTCCGCCAATATACACTGCATCACGAGGCCAATTGGGAGGTGGCTCAAGCAACACCTGCGACCACTTGACCCTACTTCGCAAAATCAGGCGATATTTACTCCTTATCTCAGTCACAAGCACGGCGTCGCTTCCTGTGTGACACAGCTGGTGATATCCTTTTTTCAAAGAGTGTACAAGGTGGCCAGCATGTGTCATCGTGTAGATGGTATCGGTTTTATGACATGCGAGGGTGATGAAATCACTGCCGACATGCAATGTGTGGAGGGGGCTATGTCCACCTCTGCATGGTGATTGTATGAGGCAGAGGCGCTGCCAGGTGAGCGAGTCATACACCTGGATTACTATATTGGGCTTTCCAAACAGACAAAACAGCTTACCCGCATGACACCGAACGTCTTCTACGTTCTAACTATTTATTCTTCTCATGCGATTTCCTGTCAAAACATTGGAACCACTATGAAATATAACACTTATTGGTTTAACAATTTAAAAAACATATTAGTGCGCTTTTGATGTGTAACATGATTTATATATGTTTTATTGATATCAAATGGACCAAACAAACCGCCTATAACATAACAGGGTAACATAATAAGGCTCAAGCTACATTATTGCTTTACTTGAATGTGAACTGTCTAATGTGTCTAACAATATTTTATACCTGAATGCTGAAGGATAAACAGTCCTTTTGATGCAGCTACTGCAACGCCCTCACGGACATTTGCCACACTTCTGATGAATCCCATATATCCTCCTGATATTCAACGAAGCTTCTTTAATTCAGTCGAATATATGACAATATCACAACAGCAGTGCCAGATATCCCCATTGATTTGATGCAATGCATATAGGCTTGTTTGTACATCGATCGAATTTGTTTCAGTAAATGTACACTTTGATAAGACGTTTAATCCAATGGCGCTCTAAATGATAAGGTCATAATGAATGTTTAGAGGGATGATTGATGATATAAACGCAACACAAACGAGTAAAACATTGGTTTTATTTAAAATAACTGTATTTCATTGCCTTCAAATTGCTTTAAAAATATGGTTGATAGTTCACAAAAGGCTGTGCTTGTTGATTAAGCTCTTACAAAAGAAACATGTATCAATTGTTTATACTTAAGTTAAATAATTAAACCTTAGTGGTTACGAATGCCAATGATAGATGAAACAATGCACTTTCATACCTGTTCAAATAGAGGATGTATTTCCAATAGTTTTATGGCTTCAATGTCCATATTCAAAGAAGCATAATCCCAAGCAGTGTATCCGCTATGATCCCTTCTTTTGATTATAAAACTTGATGAAAACGTATCTAATAGCATTCTAAATAGACGCATATTATTAGCGAAAAGGGCTAAATGAACAATACTATTTCCATATGAGTCAGTATATTGTTCTAAAAGCTCTGGAAAAAAGCTTGCTAGAACAGCGATTTTGGACACATTGTCTGTTTTTACATCCATTATGACTGGCATAAGCAGTTTTTCCACCGGAATAGTAAGGCATTTGCCCCAATGTTTAATTAAAGCCTGTAGACTTGTTGAGGACCCTGTTGCAAATATTTTCTTAAGGGCTTTTAGTGTATCACATATTTCATATGGCGAGTATCCTTGCTTGTTTCGCATACCGTGCACATATGTAGCATGGTTCTCTAACATTGATAGTGTTTCCATGTGGTTGTTTAGTGCCGCAAGGTGTGCAGGTGTGTTATTATTGTTATCTTGCATATTAACATTGGTTTCCTCAAACCTTAGCAACACATTAACTGTTGAAAAACTTCCACTGTAACTGGCAATATGGAGTGGACTTTGGTTGTCAAACGTCAACACATTTATACTGCCATTTTCAGCGAGATATTGGAAAACTTCTACGTTATCCTCGGCCGCTGCTGTATGGATGGGCATGCATCCCTTTTGGTTGCTTTTATAAATACTTTCAGGATTTTGATCGACTAGAAGCTTTACTTTATCTCTCGCATACGATTTACTAGATGCACAAAATGTGAAGTAGAGTGTTTTCTGTGTATTCTACATCACCCTGCTCTATAAAATATTTCAGATCCTGCAACGTACCTTTGTCAACTGTTTCCGCTAGTTTCACACTTTGTGTTGATACATCCGAGGGTGTTTGGTTATTGCTATTTTTGATATCTGTTTTGCACCAAGGAACCGATTTAATTGCTTTGACAATATCGTAGTGCCCTCTCATACTGGCAACGTGCAACGACGTGTTACCATCAATATCCTGTGTATTGATGTTGAGATCCAAGTCATGAAGTAGCATATCTGCGAGATCTAAATCTCCTTTAAAACTTGCCATATGCAATGGTGTTCTTGCTTGATGACCAGGTGCGTTTACATTAAAATATATCTTAAGACGAAGGATGTATTCCAAGAACCATTTGTCATTATGCCGTGCAGCAATATGTATTGGCCTGTTTAGACTTTTGTTGCGTTGTCTTAATAGCTTGTTATCTCGTTTAATGAGAAACTGACATTTCCGGAAACCATCTCGTGCGTCCATGATGGCCCAATGTAAAGGTGTATTTCCTGTTTGGTCAGATATTTGTAGAGACGTTAATTCATCCGCCAGGTTCAAGAACTCGTAATATGATTTTGTCAGTGTACAGTGCTTGAAATAAACTACCAGATCATCTTCCGCTCCTTTACCATGAGTATTACGTATTGTTTTGATACACCTCTGGTCATTTGACAAGTGACTGTAAATCTCAAAATGCCGCTTGCCTGCCGCGTGGTGAAGTGCTGTATCACCTTTTGAATCAACTGCATTTACGTCGATGTCTTCATGTAAAAGTAGCTCAACTACATTGCCTGCGATTCCAAAATGCGATGCAATGTGGAGCGCAGACAGATTCATACGAGACTTGGCATTGATGTTCACCTGATCAGCCCTCAGAATTTCTCTCAAAAGATCACGATTATCATTAACAACTGCTACATGAAGAGGCAATGAGCCTCTCATATTTCGCGTGGAGTTCAGAAACGTAAACCTTGAAAGGATCCGACATGCTTTAACTTCTGCTCTAACCGTACTCTGACAAATAAAATGTAGGATTGGGTCCCTCATAACGTTTATTTGCAATGTCAGGATAGCAATCCATCAATTCGCATAAAAAATGTTCGTTGCCATATAGACAGGTTTCTTTGATAAGCCCGTCGAAATATTGATTTTTACGCGTGATCTCATATATAACTTTACAATCAGTGAAATTCAATACTTTCCATTGAAAAGATAGCCAATCACAGATAAACCAATCAGGACATGATGAATTGTGATTTTATTTCGTGTACGTCATGGTTGATTTTGTATCTAGAATTATATTGAGCTAAGCATTCATAGCATAAACACATACACATGAATTCATATTCTACAAACACCAGCAACAAAATATATGAAGTTTGTATTCAACAGACAAATTGATATAATTGAGTATCGATTTATAATTTAACTGAGTTTATTCGTAAATAATTATCAAACACGGAGTAAATATTAAATTTCTGATATATAGTGTAATTGATAGCTAAAAATAGCTCTAATAATTGTTAATATATCTTTTCGATCAAGGTAAATTACCGTTCAAATAATCAAAATAGATTACATATCTATAATCTTACCTTGAATCCCAAAAAAAAAACAAATATTTATATTTGTATTTTATGATGTGATTGCATATTCCATTTTAAGATATAATAAATTCCTCCTGTAAATACTTAATTTTCAAGCAAGAATCCTTATCAATGTAATCCTTAGAAACGTTATAAATTATAACAAGGTATATGTTCCATTCAATGTTTCTTCAACGAATCGACCTTCTTTATTCTCCTATACAATTTATGCATTGCTTATTTTTGGTTGATCAATACATTGTTGATCAACCAAATAAGTAAGATCCGCCTTACATTCTGCATTTAATTCATGCCCTATGCTAATTCAATATAACACTGGTAAACAATTTGACAAATGCGTTTTTACACTTGAGAGGGGAAGCTATTGATATGCTATGTGCTCAATTAATCATTATGATAGAAAGTATGGCTGTGCGACTAAAGGTTGAGTAAATACATATTGTTCATGCCATTATGAGTTACACATACATTTACTTATACGTGGTGTAGATATTATTATTACCCTTCGCATTATATGATAATTTCTCATAAAATAATGTAAGAGAGAAACCAAAATACCCTGACTTTTGCCATTAACGTTTAAAAATTTAGGTCACTATAGAACTTTAAGCAAATAATTCAAACATTATCAACATGATAATACACATTGCATCACAAAAACACCCATGTTACAAAAGGGAAAAGGGAAAATTATAAGGCAAAAGGGGAAATGGTACACTAATATTGTGATTATTAGTGTGAATTTGATCCCTCGTGCTGTCTTAGAGTGTAACTTAATATCTTTAGACTGCCAAGACATAACCGAAACAGTCTTCAGCCTGCATTCTAAACCAATGTGACTGCTAACACCATTCTTATTTCTAATCGATAATGCCAAAATGGTTAACAGGGGGCACAAGATTGTTTACAGAACATAATGTAACGGGTCAGTTGATGCTAGTGACCCATCGTGTCCCTTCATGATGTCTGAGAGTGTCATGTTACTCTTATAGGCCATAAAAACTCAAAATATCTACTTGTACGTGTGACCTCATTTAGAATTATACAATCAGAAAATATAAAACACTCTCTATTGAGAATATAGCAAATCACATATAAATGAATCTGGTGTTGATGAACTGTCATTTTGTTTCACCGATTGCCTGGTTGATATATTTTTCAAACTAGAAACATTGAAATACCCTATATTTTGCTACTCCACACAATAGTGTACATTTATACAAACTATTAATGCTAAAATATGTTTTTAAAGGAGCTCCAAGAATATAATTACCTACCCAAAAGCTGTTTAATTTATATATTTTAATATAAATTACATCTTGATTACATCTTGATTTAAGTATAATACATATGCATATAGAAGGACTGCAATTAAAGGTTCCCTCTATCATTGTGTTAATTATGAAATCGCCGTGTTGAGAAAAGAGACATTAAGGTTCTTAGTTAATGGAGGATTGGTTAGTGGTAAAATAATGAGGTTAATTTAATCGTATTGATCTCCTAAATTATCTAAATACCTTACATTGATATATTATCATGTTACCCTTTGCAATACTTTTGGCGAAACACCTTTTGCTGGCTTAACATATTGTTGCACTGAACCCTTGAATCATAAGAAGAGAACTTTTAAGTCAAAGACATATATGTTAATATTATTAAACGCTTTATTTATAATTCGATTTCATAAATATACAATGCAGATTGTTTCAATGAGACAACGTAGTAGATGCACGACGCTTGCACACAATCGTGTTATAAGCTTATGCTGACGATTATTAGATACTTTCAATCCAAGCTAGATTTATAAACTAAACAACTATAATAACTATAACACTTACAAAGTTACTTCGATGACACCATGAAGATGAACGAGTATTGTGCCAGATTTCTAAATATTTTTTATAATATATATCGGAGTCACGGCATGTCAATGTCAATCTCTTTTTTAACGATTGCATGTTGTCCACACTTTATAGCACATGGGATCGTTCAAGCTGGGCGAGGCGCAAAATAGATTCCTCATTTGAATAGGTTATTATAATATGACCTTCCTAAAACACTCTCATCTTTTCCCTCTGTAGGACAATTCCTCTTGTGAAGACACCTTTCCCAAATGAAATAAGTCTAAATTTTACAGAGCGAATACATTGTTCGTATTTTAATTAATGAAGTTTTGATTTACTTTTGCTGGAATTGGTTTAGCAATGGAACATTCAAAGGGCCTAACCAAAATAAGGACGTTATATCAATTTACCCCTATTCTGCAGAAATCAGAAGGAAATGGCGGCAGAATGTATTTGGAGTTGGTCATGAAGATTCAAGAGCAAAAAGTAAATGCCTAGCTACTGGAGCAAACATTATCTAAAATAGTTGCTTGCTGTTTTAGGCTTTTACAACTACAGATGATGCTGGATTTATGGCTTGTTTCAGGTTGTGTATTTAGTGACAGATATGGATACGTCCGCCTTTATTAAATTTGAGTATTAAGTTTCACGTTCTACTTTTCTTTATTCAATTAAAATTATAACTGTATGACATATCTAACAATTTTATGATAAATTCAAATCACCATGACGGCCAAGGAAAAACAATTTTCATTGAACCAAGATAAACAAATGGACCCATAAACAGTTTTATTTATTAGATAAATTGTCGGTCACTAGCATTGACTTTTTGTGAAGTCATGTTGTTATGGTCAAATAAATATATCAACTTTGAGTATTTGAATTTGATTAATCAAAATGTTTAAAACCACCCTAAATTCAATGTCATTGTTGTGGCATCTTACGTATGGCCGACGTATTTGCATACATATTTGATTATTCGACTGTGACTATTGTCGCCACATCTTGAAAGGACAAAGAGTGCTCCGCCAATATACACTGCATCATAAGCACATCCGGGTGGCGGCTCACGCATCACATGTAACCACTCGCCCTCAACTTTCAACATCATGCGGTCATTCAAAAAGTCACCCACGAGCACGGCATCACTTCCAGTGTGACACAGGTGCAGATATCCGTGGTTTCTCACAGAGTGTACTAAGTCGCCAGTGTGTGTCATCGTGTGGATGGTATCGGTTTCATGACATGCGAAGGTGATGTACTCACTGCCCACATGCAACGTGTGGAAGTGCTTTTGTTCACATGTGCATGGTGATTGTATGAGGCAGATACGCTGCCAGGTGAGCGAGTCATACACCTGGATTACTAAATTGCTATTTCTACGTTCATTCGAAAAACAGAACAGCTTACCCGCATGAAACCGAATGTCTTCCACGTAATCATTATTGATTCTTCTCATGCGCTTTCCTGTCAAATTATTGGATCCGCAATGAAAGTTAACCCTAATTGGCTTTAAGATTTAAACACGATTTGCTTTTAAATTTTGTAATACATAAGTGCACTTTTAATGATAAATTTGTTCAATTGATTTCAAATGGAAGAAACGAACCGCCTCAGATAACATAAATGGGTAACATATTAAGGCTCAAGCTAAATTTTTGATTCACGTTTGAGTGTGAACTATCTAATGTTTTATGTTATAAAAGAAAGATTGCTCGGTGAACACAGTTTTCTAACCTGTAATTTCTGAATACTGAAGGATGAATAATCCTCTTGATGCAGCTACTGCAACGGCTTCATGGAGATTTGCAACACTTCTGATAATTCCGATATCTCCTCCTGATATTCGACGAAGCCTCTTTAATTCAGTCGAATATATGACGATATCACCACAACAGTGCCAGATTTCCCCATGAATTTGGTGTAATGAATATGGTTTTTCTTGTACAACAATCGAATCTTTTTCAGTAAATGTACACCTTGTTAAGATGTTTAATCCAAAGGCACTCTGAATGATAACGTTATAACGATTGTTTGGAGGGATGGTGAGTGATATAAACGCAACACAAACTATTTAAACATTGCGTTTTATGTTACATCTATGTTATTTATTGCCTTCAAATGGCTTTAAAAATCCTTTATTCTTTAAACATTCTGAGCTTGTTGATTAAGCTCTTTTAAAAATAAAGATGTATTTTTTTGTGATTTATATGAAATAATTTTCCCTTATGTGTTACGGATGGCAATGATAGTTGAAAATAATGCAAAGATATACCTGTTCAAAAAGACGATGTCTTTCCAATAATTGAATTGCTTCCCGGTCCATTTGTAAAGAAGCATAATCCCATGCAGTGTATCCACTATTATCCCTTCTGTTGATAATACAACTTGATTCAAATGAATGTAAAAGCAATCGGAGAAGAGGCATATCCTTTGCAAACAGTGCTAAATGAACAAAACTATTCCCATACGAGTCAGTATAATGTTCAATAAGCTCCGGAAAATGGCTAGCCAGAACAGCGATTTTTGACACCTTTTCTCTTTTCAAATCCATCATGACTGGCATGAGCAGGTTTTGCACTGGTTTTGTTAAGCATTTGCCCCAATGTTTTATCATTGCCTCCAGGCTTGACGCTGACCCTGTCTTAAATACTTGCTTGAGTGCTTTCAGTGCATCACAAACTTCGTATGGCGATTGTCCATGCTTGTTTTGCATACAGGGCACATATGTAGAATGGTTCTCTAATATCGAAAGGATTTCCATGTGGTTGTTTTTTGCTGCAAGATGAGCAGGCGTGTCATTATTTCCATCTTGCATGTTCACATGTGCGTCCTCAAATCTTACTAACATATTAACTGTTGTAATACTTCCATTGTAACTTGCGATGTGAAGTGGTGTTTGCTTGTCAACAGTCAGAACATTTAGACAGCCATTCTCAGCGAGATATTCGGCCACTTTTGCGTTATCGTTAGCTGCTGCTATGTGAATAGGCATATAACCATTTTGGTCGCTGATATACATAGTTTCGGGAAATCGATCAACTAGAAGCATTGTTTTTTCTCTAACATATGATTTACTTGATGAACATATGTGAAGTAGAGTATTATTTTTCGAATCTTTGTATTCTAATTTGTCTTGGTCTATAATGTTTCTCAGGTCTTGCAAGGTGCCTTTGTCAACAGTTTCCGCTACTTTCATACTTTGCGTTGATACATCAGCGGGTGTTTGGTTTTGTGTGTTTTTCATATCTGTTTTGCACCAAGGAACTGATTTAATTGCTTTGGCAATATCATAGTACCCTTTTATACTGGCAATGTGCAAAGCCGTATTACCATCACTATCCTGTGCATTGAGGCTTAGATCAAAGTCATGAAGAAGCATATTTACGAGATCTAAATCTCCTTTAAAACTTGCCATATGTAATGGTGTTCTTGCCCGATGCCCGATGGCATTGACATTCACATATATTTTAAGACTAAGAATGTATTCCAAAAAACGTTTGTCATCATGTCGAGCAGCAATATGTATTGGCCAGTTTTTACTGTCATTATGCAGTTTTAATAGCTGACCATCTCGTTTGATGATATATTGAAACTTCTTGAAACCATCCTGTGCGTCCATCATAGTCCAATGTAAAGGAGTATTTCCCGATTGGTCTGATATCTCTAGCGACGTTAATTCATCCGCCAGGTTCAAAAACTCGTCGCATGATTTTGTAAGTGTACAGCGCTTGAAGCTAATTACCAGATCATCCTCCGCTCTTTTACCACGAGTATTACGTATTGTTGCAATACACCTATGGTCATTTGCCAAGCGTGTATAGATTTTAAAATACTTCTTCCCTGCTGCGTGGTGAAGTGCCGTGTCACCTTTAGAGTCGACTGCATTAACGTCGATGTCTTCATGGGAGAGAAGCTCTACTATATTTTCTTCTATTCCAAAATGCGAAGCAATATGAAGTGCAGTCAGATTGTTACAAGACTTTGCATTGATATTCACCTGGCCGGCTTTTATAACTTCTCTCAAAAGATTGCAATTATTATTAACAGCTGCTATATGAAGTGGCAATGAACCTCTCATATTTTGCGTTGAATTTAAAAATGTGAATCTTGAAAGGACTAGACATGCTTTAACGTCTGCTTTGACCTTACTCTTACAAATGATATGCAAGATTGTGTCACCCTCAAAACGTAAATTTGCAGTGTCAGGATAGAGATCAAGTAACTCGCATAAAAAGTGTTCGTTGCCATAGAGAGATGTTTCTTTGATTAGACTCTCAAAATATTGACTTTTACGCGTGAGCTCGGTTATAATTTTACAATCAGTGAAATTATATACTCTCCATTGAAAAGATAGCCATTCACAGATAAACGTATCTGGTCTTGATGAACTGTGATTTCGTTTTATGGATGCCATGGTTGATTTTGTGCTAAAATGATATTGAAATGAGCATTAAAAGCATAATCACACACACATAAATATGCTGTTACAAACATCATCAATAAAAGTTAGGAAGCCTTTATTTTGCAGACAAATTTTAAGAATCAAATAAGTATTCATCCTTAAAATTGAATCAATTAGTAAATAGTTATCAAATTAAAGTAATATTTTGAGATACAGCTTAATGAGATCAAAATCATGCATTAATGCAATTTGTCTACAATACATTTATATTGAGAGTAATAAATACCTCTAAATAGGTAAAATCTAGATTGGTTACTGGTTTCAAACGCTTAGATATTTGAACAAATTATCAAAATTCTTACAATTTAATGATAACTGTAAACAGTTTTTTCATTATTTTAGTTTATATTTCATAATAAGTTTAATT
Source organism: Hydroides elegans (assembly GCA_001703475.1). NCBI lineage: Eukaryota > Metazoa > Annelida > Polychaeta > Sabellida > Serpulidae > Hydroides > Hydroides elegans. Next base: position 17,526 of record LQRL01030113.1, read on the forward strand.
ATCGCTAACATAACCTATATATAGTAGATTTCTATAATCTTACCTTGCATTTGATAAAATTTGATTCCTGCTTAACTTTTTTACATGTTTTATGGTGTGTTTACATTTTGAGAGACAATGAATTCCTTATGTATATACTTAATATTTAAACACAAATCTATGCTAAGGCAACCCTAAGTAAGGTTGTACATTGTAAACAAGTGAATGTTCCGTTACATGTTTTACCCTATTTATTCTCTCTCACACAATTCATGCATTGCCAATTGTAGTGGATCAATAAATTGTGAATCAAGCAAGATAGGTCGACCCACTTCTTTTCTTGCATTACATTCATGTCCCAATGTTTCGTGAATCAATAAATCATTGGTAATCTTATTCTGGTATAGGTGTCTTATCTTATTTGAACTGTGAACGGTCTTTTTGTATATTATATGTTCTATTATCGATTTCAGTCCTATTACTGATATTCATGATAAAATACATGTCAATAGGACACATATTTGAGTATAATATGTTAACTACGCCCTGAGTAATGACTGTAATAGAATACATACATATGATTACTTATATGTTGTGTAAATATGGTGATTCAAATTGTGTTGCTTAAATAAATTGAAATAAGATATATGTGAAGATAAATATCATTTCATTCATCTGTCTCTTAATGATATCCCATGTTGCTACCATGCGTTCTGCCAACTTGTGGGATTTTTACAAACAAGGACATTCTCAATTGGATTTATCGATTCATGCCTTGATATTTAAAACCTCATATGAAGCTACATACATTACAGTTTTTCAAACAATTATATCACAGGTTTTCATATCTTTAGCAGGTCATGTGTTGTTGCCTACATGTGGAATGTGGCTGACCGGGGAATTATGTTTTAACTTGATATTCAATGAACAAAGAAACTGCCGATGTGTTAAATTGTTGTTAAGGCAGCGCAAGACCTGCCGAGAGGCGCACAAAATATCTTGAGACTAAGGTAGGCAAAGAACCCGCAACCTAAATATCGCATTTATAGAGGCTATATAGTGGCTACTTATTATTCAACACGTTCTCACACTCATATATACGATATCTGTATATAGAGAATTCAAGCTTATATACGATGTGTGTATATATTAGCAACTTTAAATATACAGTATATGTATATCTTATGTACCTAATTCATGATGCAGATATAGATATTATATTCAATTTCTATACGTTCAAACTAATAATAATAGTGCCAAATTAGAGCGGTTAGCTTCGGAAATGATAAAAAACAACAAAAATTGCAAAATTACTAGGCGAAAAGAATTTTCGCTTCTGAGCGATAACAAAGGAAATTGGCCGAATTTTGCGAATTTTATATTGATTGTACTTTCTCATATAAGCAATAACTCTATACTCTTTTATATCCATTATAAAGCTTAAGTTACATAGATGTGCTAAACACACAAATTCAGTGTCCTAGACATTTCCTGGATTAAATAAAGGGAAAAATACAAATTATAAACGATCATAAATTCCGCAGACGCAGTGTGCAGCTAACATCACCACAAATCGGTCATATCTTCATGGATCTATTTCATTTTGATATCAAAACGTTTAAAATATCAATTGCAATTAAGACATATATCAAAGATATCAATTGAGTGTGATGAATATTTTTATTGTAAATTTTACTCCAGTTTTGA
>LQRL01030119.1:0-13337 GCA_001703475.1 Hydroides elegans
ACCTGAAAGCAACATCAATGCAAATGCTAGCCACAAATAGGCACACTGCATTTTGAAAACTGAAAAAAAAAAATATTTTTTTTTGCTATTTGATGGATATTAATATTTCTATAATCATTATTTGATATAAGTTTCTACTTAAATAAATCTCAAAGTTTGTTTTTCTAATCTAGGTAACGAGCAAATTTTATGTCAACCAAATGTAAACGAAGTGCTTTAGAATTATCCAATAATACACCTTTATGCTAATGTTTTTATTTGCCAAAAATCTAACATGAGTAAACACAATTACTTACATTTAGATTCAAACTTTGGTTTGTTTAAATTATAGCCGCAGATCATTTGCGATACTTTACTCTGGCTCATATAAGAATGAACATGGGTTATCCGCCAATCAAAATATGCAACGTTTATATGCCACATGAAACAAAATTAACACTATTATTGTTTGTCTGAATAACTACTTTGCTCACAATTGCCACAGAAATGTATTTGATGTTCAAATATGTATACACCGTCTAAGCTGATGATAACACATAAACACACCCTTGTAAATATGTTTATTTCATGTCTTTATATGTTATACATCTATTCATGTAATGGGCATTGCATGTGTTTAAATGATGTTGTTTGTACTGATGTGAATCATATCAATTATTTAAATAACATTTTGATCTTTGCAAAGTAAATAAACCTATGTTTTCATGTTCATAGTCTTTGTGGGTTCTAACGAAGATAGATATTATACAAAGCCACTATTATATGGATATCTAGAGTCTTTTGTTTAATATGCATCGCGATATTATTAGATATAATTGTTTGGACGACTAAGGCGTTAACTATAGTATGCAGCTAAACAAAGTTTGATTACGGACTGCTAAGTATCAACTACAACAAGAAAATCATAAATAATATATCAAAGTTTGTATTTTGAGGCGGACATGACATACAACCTTAAGGTTATCATCTGGTGAATAATGTGTGCATGTTTGTTGAAAACAAGTAAACATGTGCTTTACTAGATGATTCATTGACACATTCAAAAATTGAATACGCATTTTTGTTCCGTAAAAAAAATCATTTGGTCTCATTAGCTAAGTCGGCAGAGGAATGGGCTACTTTTCTATCATTCGGAATTGACTATGTATTATAGACTAATGTCAAGCAATGTTTTCAAAACAATTACAATTTTCAATTGGGTTATTTCATACAGCATTTGTCTTGTATTGCAAATATCAAAATATGAAAAAAAAGTGTCATCGATCAGGCTGAAATGCAGGATATCTAAATTTTTAGGCAAGCACCTTGACCATTACACTACAGAGAGCTCGTGCAGAACTCAAAATACCATCTGTAAAGGGCGATTTACTAATTCTAATTAGATCTAGAACATTATTGGATTGTTTTCATTGAATTATATTGTTATCAGTCAGCGATAACATTTGCCAAAATCTCTTATCAAACACCAAAAGACAATAGCTCATCATCGCAGAATGTATCATTCATATTTTCCTTTGGAACAAAGAGGTCCAAGACGGGGAATGCCAACCTTCTGTTAGACGCCATACATTTTCTACTTTTCTTTGATCCAATTTCGTTCATTTAAGATAAAATAAGATAAGAGCTCTCCTAAAGCTTTTCTAAATATGTCATCAAACTATCGGAACAAACGTGATGAATGAGTTAAGATTTGACTGGCCGATTAGTTACGAATTCCTAAAGATTTGACTGCTTGTGAAACTACTTATCCCCTTAATGTAAAGTTAAATAAATTCGATAAAGATATATCTGCATATCAGATAATATAAATATACAACTAATTCATAGTTTTCCCCGTATATCCAATAGTTTGCAAATCATCTTTCATATCGCTTAACGTTAACCTGATTTTATACTAAGAACACGTCACCAAATGTGACTGTGTCCAACTGTGTCACATTCTTTTCAATACAGATAAATGCAAATACAAATTTCAAAATCGAAATTAGCTCTTCTGTTCACACGAGTTGTAACCCCTTACCTCTGAATCCTTCCTCGTGCTACAACATTCATAGTTGATTCATCAAAAAAACTCTTACATCCACTATACCATCGTATTGTCTTAATTCGACATGAATCTACTAAGGTTAAAAGTACATTTTTTTCGTTGTATCAGTAGAGGTTTGTAAGATACTAAACATGTAACCAAAATAACATTATGACACATAATGAAAGTTTTCAAATTTAACTAAAGTGAGAATAAAAGAATTTGCTTTTTCAATGATATTGAGAAGACGATAAGTTCATAATGCAAACTGCAAATCTGCCCCGGGTAGCGTGTATACATTACGGGCACAGAAGTTAATTGAAGCTTATCTAAGACTGGAGGATCATTCGGTAAATGGATAAAATTTTTATCCTATTCATCTTCACATAATTTAAAGAAAAACAAACTATACAAAAGTAACTGTGGATTTGGTTGAGAGTAAACATAGAAAACAACAGAACGTATTTATTCCAATTAAGCTTTAAAGAACTTATATATACATATATAATGCACATAAATATTTTACAGCGTGAAGTTTCCCAAATACACATCATTTTCATTTTTATGTAGATTTTAACATTGGACAAATGTGAGAAAATCTCGAAATTGCTGTCTATTGAATTCAGTTTGCTCTTCATCTGTGTTTGTGAAATCGAAAAACTTGAAATGCCGTTTTATAGACTTGTTTTGACTTAGAATGGCTCGTAAATATCGAGGCTCACGATCGTTTGCTTGTGTCATCATCAGGCAGATCTTGTCATTCACAAGATTTGAAATTGATGCCACAATCGAATCGAAAACCTTCTTTTAAAGTCGTGTACAAATCGTATCGGTGGCTTTGGCGACAAAGCATATCGCATCCACAGTTTTTATTTCGTTAAGATCGGTTTGCCTCAGTATGCCTTGTAAGTGTTCAATTAATTGTCCATCACGTTCATCCCCTCGTGAATCACCGAATCCTGGTGCATCGATGATATTAAACGTATACGGAACCAGATGTGCAATTGAATATATTGTTAACTTTTCAGTGGTGCTGCAACCATGTTTCACCGTACGTGTATCCTCGTCAGTCAAACAAATCGGTGTGTGATCCACTAAATCATAATAAAGTGTGCTGCACAAAGCGTTTATTAATGTTGTTTTTCCAACACCGATGTTTCCGATGAGTAGAATTGTTTTATCTTGAATCGGATTCGAGTGGCTCAATGGTTCCTCTTTTGGTTCAAATGTAAAACGATAATAATTAGATATATATAAAACGCCATTAATGTGCTTTAATGAGTAAAATATTATAATACACAATGATTATTTCTTTAGAAAAAGCAAAACTTATATACCTACCAATTTCATACTTCCTTAGTAGCCATGTTATACCATCGTATTCAATTTCAGGTTCAAATCTCAAGACTCTTCTGCCATTTTGATATTCAACCTGTTTCCTCTTAAATTTAAATTCATTCGTCACCAAACATTGTCAATATGGGAATGATGTCTTATTTAATGATAATATTATGGGAATACATGATGAAGGTGCAGGATTGGTAGATGTTTATTGCACGATGGGAGTCGAAGTGGATGCACGAAGCCGGAGGCTGAGTGCATCCACTTCGACTCCCTGAGTGCAATAAACATCTTCCTATCCTGCATCTGAATATTGTATTCCCTTTATTACATGGAAAACGGTTGTTTGACAGATGTTTTTATGCAGTGTCATTGCTGGGCGATAATACAATATTTTCATTTTGAATCAGAAATAAGGATAACTTAAGTGATATTTATGTACATTAATCATCGTGGATAAAATAATAATCCATTTGACATCAATGATTCAAACATATATCCATGTTGATATTGGTTTATTACGAATATTTGATTTTTTTCTGAACATTTGTTTACATATGCAGCTGGTTAAAATTGTAATCAGAAGAAGAGCTAAGATGCAGTACATCTTTTCCGTGCATCTTAGCCTTTCACTATCATTTCTTTAAGAAATGCACCCTGACCATGTAATAAACAGCAATACCTTTGTTTCTTAACTTAAGTCTGTTTCTCTCTTCTTTGCAATAATTACTTCTATAATAATAAAAAAGCCCCTGATTGGTAGCAGTTTAATAAGCGTAAGACTCTAAGCGTTATTATATTTAAATTAGTTGTAATTGTTTTAGTTTAAATTTTCTAAATTTGTTTTTTTATACATACATAACACTTAAGACGACAGTAATAAAATTTCTAATTGATTTAATGAGAACTTTATATCATAATTTATGTGATATAATTAAATATAACTTACCTCTGCATTGAAAAGATTGAGCATCCTATCAAGTATGCAGATAGTATTTTGTCTTTCTCGATAACTGATATCAACTAGATTAGAATCGAACTTCAGCACGCATTCTTTTTCTTCGTCATTTTCGGGATTAACCAAATATTTTTCGATCCTTAGGAAGTCCGATATACCTCTCTTGGCCATGATGCACATTTGTTTGGCCCATTCGTCTGGCTTACGTTCGGTGTTACACTTATCTGCAGTAAGTTTAATGACACCTTGTTTCAGGACATAGGTAGGAAGTGCTGTTTCATAGTTGTTGATGCTCCATATACACGGGTCGCTTTTGAGGCTTTGTAGTACTGATGTTCTACGCATAGCTTTCAAATATATGTATCCATCTCGAATCTACACAAAACTTACCGAAATGAGGGCTTTAAATTGTCGATCAAGCTCAGTGAATTTGATGAAAATATCAAACTCCCGAGGCATAAAAACTTGTGTTCCTTCGAACGAACTGCCAACCAATTTAGGTTTGCATTTCAACCAAGTCAAACGCCGTCCAATCTCGGAACACACATTTTGAATCCATGAACTAATTGCCTTTTTGATAGCCAAAATTTCGTTCTTTGCTGTTAAATTATTTAAATGACTATTCACGTTTCTAATTATTTCTTTTTTCAAACTATAATCACTTCGTTTTTGCAATGGGGAAAATGAATGGTTGCTACTTATAAACTTCATTTTATGATACAAGGCTTCAAAAGAATCAGCGGTTTCACACGAAGAAAATAAAAACTCAAAATAAAATTGCCTCATCAAAGGTTCTTTGCGTGATTTTGATTCAAGATATACAATTAATTTGTCAAGTTTTTCTAGTATATCAGGAAATTCTTCAGATATCATTTGCCTCATTTCCGCATCAAAATCCACCAGACAATTGCTCACCAATATGTAAATATACACTTTATGAAATAGTTTGCTTGGAATATGACCAAGTAATTGCTCAATCACTCTTTTGTAGGATTCTTTAACGTTTCTATTTCGATTCTTCTCAATTTCACACCATTTAGTATTCAATATTGAAATAAGCGAATTTTGACAGCCATGATTTAACGCCGTCTGGAATATGTCATCAAATAGTTCTTGACTATGTTCTAATTGTCCATCTAAAATCATTTGCTGAAAAATCATATTAGCCATAACTGCATTATCTTTCTTTATGCAATTGTAGAAACAAACGAGTGCATCATTTAAGTTGTGTCCCTTGGCTTATGATTTGCTTATAGTTTTATATCTAAGCAACAAGCTGCGAAATAAAGAAACATCTTCATTTTCATTTGCTGTTGCAATGGCTGCAGCTGTGTATGTTTGTTGACTTTCTTCCGGAATACCAATTAAGTCAAATTGCGTACCTCGTGATGTACAATTGACTACCATATCCAAAACTGTTTTGTCACAAGGCCTATCTTTAAATAACTTAACAAGTTTTTCTCGCTTCTCCTCTTCAACAAACAGATTTTGTCTATTTTGAACATTCTCAAGTGTGTTGTCTAATACTTGAGGTTGAATATCTTCTAATTCGCGACAATCGTCGTCCCCCTGAGGATTTCCACGAAAACAAATGTAGTTCCAGCACGTCCGACCGTGTTGTCCATCATGTGGATTAACATCGTTGTCGGCCATAAGCTATATTTTTTTAGAAAAAAAGTAATAATTTCATTTAGATAATAACAATTGCTTTAAGTTGAAATGGTATATTCTGATTCTTTATTTGGATCAATTCTTATTCAAATTTACTTTGTTCTTACACTAATACACTGTTGAGTTTCACTAAAAATAATTCTATTGAATAGGCAAACCACACTATGATGAAAATTGCGTTTTTTTTTGTGTTTTTCAATGATTTTAAAAATTAACTTATTGTCATTATAGGATAGATTATTATTGAAAGTGCAAATCTAATATGTTTTTGCTTGATGAAATAAAATAAATACAATACTACCTCATATATCAAAAAGACAATTAAATGTTTTCTTTTTCCATTGGAGGGTTAAATTTTATATAGTTTTAATATATCGCATTTAGTCAAGACAGTAGTTTACAAATATCACCTTTATGACAACTAGATTCATATTTAGAATATTTAGATTTGTTAACATGAGCACTGGAATGCATGCAAATCAGCTAATCAAATATACAAAAATAGGAACAAATACTATCCTTTTATATTTTAAAAGCATTGACAAATATGACAAAATTATGGTTCGTTAGACACTTTGAGGGTAAATGCAAATCGTTTCAAAGCTATCCGATTTCCCATTCATGTCATTATAAGCGGCACAATTCATGTTGACCCAGCGAGTCATTTGCGTGTTTAGGTTTTCTATAGCTGTTTGCTCATTATCCATTTGTTTTAATTATTTATGAATCAGTAGATGTTGATACTGTTTGTTACAGATTTTTTTTCAATAATCTATACAATACAAGCATATATATATACTCGACAACAAAAGAAGCGTCCGGTTGTTCAAATCTCTGTAACTTCAAAAGTAGTTGGTCGATTTTTATCAATTATGTACCAAATTAAACATCACATAATGTGAGTTCATTTAATAAGTATTTACGACTCTATATTTGCTATCGACGATTCGGCGAACTCTTGAATATGAACGAACGAAATAGCGCCTAACAAACACTCAAATATGCATTGAACTATCTTGCCAGAAATGTTCAAGGTAAATGGTACATTTGGACTATTTAGGTGCATATTCGAAAATTCAAGCCAGTTGCGGCGATGGCTCGAGTGGACAAAGTATCTTGCGAATGGTCAGACGCTAGGCACCGGATGTGCCAGCTTTAGTACAACTGTTCAAAACAACTGATTGAATATGTCAAATGATGCCTTCACGGATTTTGTAATGCTCTATTAATATGTTTACAACCGTTTTGGAAATTACGTTTCGCTATTTTTCTGATTACTTCGAAACACGATATTGATCGAAAAGTCACATTCAGTGAACCTTTGTTAAATCCGTAGTAAAAGTTTTCCATCAAGAAGAAAACAATTTTCGTGCATGTCGAAAACAACCTGATGGTCGATTTCCTCGCCCAAGCCTCGTAGCAATGATGCGCGCAAGCGTATGCCTTGATAAACAGATCGACGTATTATACTCAATTTTAGCGTGATTACGCGGCTAAAATTACCATTAAACAGTTTTTCATAACTCGTATCTATATATTATAATGTTCTGACCTAATTAAAGCGTATTCACTCAATAATCGATTGTTTGCGCGAAACCGCGCCTATATCAAACGCATTTTCAATGCATTTTGCGACATCGTTTATATGAGGAACTAGGACAGCAACGGTCTTTCGGTTTATTTTTGATATTTTGCACACCCTTGAAGATAATATTGACAATGACCGTTTTCGTTCGAACGCCCCGTCAATATAACCAGGTTAAGTTATCCCTTTCAGATTTTGCCGAGTTTATTCGAAAATTACGGCTAGGCTATGGAGCGAATGGAATTCAAAGTGCAATTAACAGAGTTTAGAGCATGTGAGCTATCTTGAAATCATACCGCTTTTATTGTGTAATGTATTAAGACTGTTTCGCAGTTAAGCGCCAAAAACACGTTTTTCCGATATTTAACGATGCGCGCTGCGACGCATATGGCATAGAAATGAACTATTTCTCACCGTTTTTGAGTTACAAAGATGTCATGTAAGTTTGCCAACAGTGAAGTCTAACTACTTTAATTAATCACTGTCAAGATTGAACTTCAAAATAGGAATTGACTTAAAAGAGATATTGTAATTCCGAGAGGACACACAGCTTTTGTATTAAATTTGAATTAAAAGAGGTAATGTTAAGCAATTTGGATAATAATACACTTCATTAGATAGCATTACCTTGCAAATTTATAAATGACATTTTTTTAATAACTTATTAGTTAAGTACTTATATATGTTAATAATAATAGGTATCATTATTAAAATGTTATGCAAGAATATGTTAATTTTTGGTCGAATGCTGTATGATTTGACAATTATGTCCAAATATAATAAATATTCTAGACAGTGAGTGCCAACAATTTTCTAAAAAAGTGAGTGATAGCATTTTTCAACAAAGATATATTGCTTAAAAACACAAAACCTGGTAAGATTATACTAATATATAACATCAAAAGCATTTATGTTGTCAAAATCAATTATACGTGACAAGAAACCGATATTATTTGCGACTTTTTATAAGTTAGACTCATAAATAGTCGATAAATAAATGGAATCCATGTGTTTGTCCTGAAATACTGATAAATTGCATTCTTTCGTTTCATCATGAAAATAGCACGATATAGCATGGTGTCTTAACAAAATTACGTGTTTTACTTAAAGGGTACGGATAAACAGAAGTAACTTCGATAAGCTGTGCGCAGTTAACGTATATAAAGATGAACTTTTACACAATAAGATGTTTATGATCATCTTATAAAGAATAAATTTGCATTTTCACAAACTCCTGCGTAATTCTAAACATTATATGTATCTTTTTTTTAACAAATCCAAGTTACATTACATTTTTGTTTATATTAGCGATTGGATGGTTTTAAATTGCATTTAGATTATTTAAATGTATTTGTTTGAAAAAATATATGTTTTGTTCTATATTAATTATAGTCTGACCTTCCCTGTGTCTACTCCATGATGAAGTAGTTTTATTAGATATTCATATCATATAATTTTTTGTTGTTAAGTTGTATACAAAAAAATCAATATAACAGTAGTTCTTTTAAATCATTCATTTAAATGAGTTCTATGATTAGCTTAAAAAACTAAACAGAGCTTGCGTGCACATCATACTCATTCATTTATTTCAATATAACCCTTAAAATGTAAAAGAGATAAAATAATAGTGGGGTTATGGTTGTGGTAAAGCGAACAATAGAAGGTGTGGGCAGATTGTTTCAAATTGATAAAAGTATGTTTGGAGTTTGAGGATAACACTTGATAGCATCCACGATGAACATTGCGCAAATATCAAAATCAAGAAAATCAACATACCTAAGGTGGATCACAAAAGTTTGATCCAAAAGAACACATTTTAGCCCAACCTCTGCAATGCGGCTTCCTATCTGAAATATTTACCATTGTGAAAGGTATTGCTGGTGTCATTCAATAACAAAAACTGTCTATATTGATAAAATACATTTTTAATTTAGTATGCAGTTTCTGCAAGTAATATGAAAGATTAATATTAAGAGAAAAACACATACATTAAACACATTTTAACTTCATATCTGTTCTGTCAGAGATAACCATGAACACACTATTTCGTAATAAAGCATATTCGTATAGCCCGTGTGTAAGGGAAGCAATCAGCTTAACCACTTTTCTCTGCTTAATATATACTCTCCTAACCTTACGAATCGATTTGCATTAAATTTTGGGAAAAAGGTTACTGGTAAAGGCTTTGAGTACATATTGTTGTAATTAGGGCGTATAATCTGGATACTTAACCTTCAATGATTGTCTATTCTACTGGTCGTATATATGAATTTATTTTAAGTCGGATAACCGCGATTTAGGAGTCAATAATTGGAGTATCAACAGCATATATACTTTAAGTTACGTGCAGTTCAACTCACTTAATATCAATATCGCTCTTTTAATTGCCACATCTAGCTCTCGATATATTACTACCTCTTATTAAGGAGCATTACCTCCATCGTTTCTTTGAATAGTTGACAACATCTGAACACTGACCTTGCTTAAATATGGAACATCTATTGCATCCGTTTCAATCTATTGCATATTCCAACATATAATCCTCTTTTAGTCCAGTCTACACTTATAATCAATGATATTGAGTTGTCCTTGCCAACATCTCTTCAGACTCAGCAAGACTCACTGTTAATATATCTCTACACATAATCAAGTGAATCACAATTTATATTAATTAGCCACTACATGAATGCCCGCTTATCTTGATCATTCGCCATCCTCACTAAAAACACTACAGTCATCATGGAGAAACGCTATGATTCATATAAGCGCTTGTTAAACAAAACACAATTATCTAAAACACTAACTTATTGTTATAATGTAATTAGAGAATTTACAGTCCTAACTCAATGTAATTAGATTAGCACTGGAGCTCGTTTCGTTGTTCATGCGCTCAACATAAGATAAATGTTAACATCGACCAACTAGAATCTACATGAATCACACACCCTTTTATATTCAAAACTCAGAATCATTAATTTTATATTTATCTAATATCCAAGAAATAATCTGACGTTTAATTAACATATTATAATATTAAATTTATCAAAGTAATTAAATTTCAAAAATAATGGTCGTGTTTCTTTATTGTCAGCCAAGTAAGCCAAGTCAGCCAAATAAGTCAAGTAAGCCAAAAACGCGTTTCTTTATTGTCAGCCTGATAAGCCAAGTCAGCCAAGTAAGCCAAAACGTCAGCCGGCTGAAGCTGGCTCATCTGGCTGAAGTTTGTTACGTGACGCAATGTTTTGATTTACGTTTTGTTTATTTGTTGTTAAACTTATGTTTTAACGTTTAAATAGGACTTTTTGATTGCAATATATATATCCAAATAAACAGTTTAACCATTTTTATAATTGTTTGCGTCGGATTTTGTTCAAAATGCTTCGAGTTATATTCGGCCTGACCTTGACCTAAAAATTAAGCCACTTCAGCCGGGATCTGTTTCTTTAATTTCTTTTTTTTTTTCCTGGCTGACGTTTTGGCTTACTTGGCTGACTTGGCTTATCTGGCTGACAATAAAGAAACACGACCATTGTACTTGGTGTTAATAGAGAGTTTGTGCAAATATAAAATTTGTTGCGCTAGTAGCCTGGATTCCCTAAATATAACCAATCACATTGCTTGTTACTGGTTTGTTTACGTCATTTTGACGTCATTCAAGCGGAATTTCCTAAGTTGCCCAAACTCTCCCCGCATTCTGAAAGTGATAACCGTTTTCAGTTATTGTCACTTTCCTATTCGAAAAGTCGGGACCTCGTATTCATGTGACGTCATCTTGGGGAAACCTTCAACCAAACATGCTTCCGTGTTGAATTACCGTAAAGCAGTGAAGCACCACGTGGTCTCTCTTATCCAATCATAAATGCTCCTGAAGGTAAATAAAGCACTATTTTCCGGGTACAGAGAACGTCTTGTTCGACAAGTCGTCACCCTTTTCGATCTTTTAGCAACCGTGACCCTTTTCGGTAATATTTCCGAATGCATGGTCTCTCTTCATAGTATATTTTTTCTAGAGTTAAAAAAAAACGAAACTAAGTTTTCATTCATGTTTTGCAGGTAGTTATATCTGATATTTTGATGGCGGATAATTTAAAAATTTGTTTTTCCTAATAATTAAATAGAATATCAGAATATAGCAACAAAATTAATGTAAAATATTGACTCATTTATAGAGAGATACTAATCGAAACGTTAGCCATATATTTATTAAAGATATAACTAAATATATATTATCGCCCATTTAGAGTGATCCTCAGTTTTCGTTTACTTTCCATCATGCCTCAGTCCTACACTTTTCGAATATACCCATATGAGAATAAATACATTGGATTACCATCAACGTAAACAGCATCGCTGACTGGAAGGGGCTTTATTTTTTAAAAAAATCACCAAAGTAAAATGGAGTTCGAAGTTTCCTGAAAATTGTATTTCACAGGTCAGGATGTTTACAGGATTAAATTGTAAAGAAAAACGTTCTGATGAATTGAAATTCCTAATTTCATTTCATGAAAAGGAAACAAACAGTTAACCCTTTAAAACCACAAAATTAAATAAAGAATAATATATCAACACATACAAGGGTAACGTCCTGAGTCGGAAAGTAACTTTTTATCGAAAGGTCATCCAAAAACATATTCATCGCTGTGTGACAAATATGGCACTTACTCCATATATTCACAATATGTAGTTTCATTGAAATAGCATTCAGTTACATTACGAGGTCAGCGAGGTGTTTTCGGCGAGATTTTGAGTTTTTGTAAGATAACAAGAAACTAAGGAATTGACAGCTCTCAAACTAAATGCATGCTAAAAGAGGGGATAGAAAGGAGTCGTTATCAACCCATTTTCGTTTATGACTACAATTCAATATTGAATTAAACTACTTGAGGCTTGATCAAACGATATATAGTTGGAAAGATCAATTTCAGCCGAAGCTTTAATCTTCAATTAACAGCACTTTTTGTCACGTTTTCCTTTCCTTATGCAGTCTTTTTGTCATTATTAACCAAAATTAAACATGTATGAAATAAAGTGAATGATTGTGGCTCAAAATATATTGCTTGAATTTCATATCTCGATTATCGCCCACGGAAGTTTAAATTGCCCTTTTTGGTACACTTTAGTTTTGTTTGCTCAACCCCCTCTTTATCGCTTTTGTAAACATCGGGATTAAGAGCATCGTCTACAGTGCCTCAAATGAAGAGCTTAAAAAATCTTAAGCATATGGTTAAATGGGAAAATACAAGTTTTTAAATTTAGTTTTACGGTATGTTCCCGCGATAAGATTTTATTCAAAATTGTATAAGTAAAAAATCATCTTGTCCTGTTTCTAACGGAATTAAGTTTACTGGTAGGTCAAAAGGCTTTATGAACGAAAAAGCCACATCAACTTTCCTATATAAGTTGGCGTTTAACATTGGGTTAAATGGCAGTCTACTAAGTTTTTAATCGTATTTGAGCAATGTTCCCACGATAGGATTTTATTCAAAACGATATCAAATTAAAATTCATTTTCAGCTTTTTCCAATGGTACCAAGATAACTGGTAGGTCAAAAGGCTTTGTGAACGAAAAAACCCAATCAACTTTCCTATATAGGTTGGCGTTTAACAGTGGGTTAAATGGCAGTCTGCTAAGTTTTTATGGCCCGCCTGACTATATTCAGAGGGCCATATAGGTTTTGCCCTGTCCGTGCGTGCATTTTCTGTTTTCACTGGAAATGGTATCTATGGGTATCAAAACGACTTTTGGTATAATTGAA